>JAQJVL010000579.1:0-132789 GCA_035578905.1 Stictocephala bisonia | reverse complement strand
GTTCTTTCATGCTTTATGCTTAATTTGTTTAGTTTTAATTATCTTGAAACTCTGATTTTTTAAAATTGTTGTTTAACTTATAAATAATGTGCTCAGCAGCAGTGAACACGTAAGAACTCTAGATATACTCATTTTAGTTAAGTATTAATTTTTCTTTATGAGGTTAAGTGTAAGAGAGGACCTAATGGTCCTAACTTTGCCTCAGAAAATAAAACGTTTTTCATTTCATTTCATTTCTCTCTCTCTCTCTCTCTCTCTCTCTCTCTCTCTCTCTCTCTCTCTCTCTCTCTCTCTCTCTCTCTCTCTCTCTATCTCTCTCTCTCTCTCTCTCTCTCTCTCTCTCTCTCTCTCTCTCTCTCTCTCTCTCTCTCTCTCTCTCTCTCTCTCTCTCTCTCTCTCTCTCTCTCTCTCTCTCTCTCTCTCTCTCTCTCTCTCTCTCTCTCTCTCTCTCTCTCTCTCTCTCTCTCCTCTCTCTCTCTCTCTCTCTCTCTCTCTCTCTCTCTCTCTCTCTCTCTCTCTCTCTCTCTCTCTCTCTCTCTCTCTCTCTCTCTCTCTCTCTCTCTCTCTCTCTCTCTCTCTCTCTCTCTCTCTCTCTCTCTCTCTCTCTCTCTCTCTCTCTCTCTCTCTCTCTCTCTCTCTCTCGTAAACCTGTAAGGGACGTGAATTTATCACAGTTTTGTTCTCACTTTTATCTCGCGTAAGTAAAACATGAAAATAAAAAGTTCTGTTGTTGATAACAGAAATAAAACATGAAATCATATGCTCTATATAATTGTCAGGTCAGAAATACACATAAACAACTTTAAAATGTGAAACTTAAAACGTATTTTGATAGTCATTTTCAAAATATGTTTGACTGATGTCTTATTGTTCCGTGTTATTGTTGAGCTATGTGATTTTATTTAGTAAAACATGGATAATATATTATTATAATATAAACTAACAATATTAGTCATTTAGTTTTTAAACTGATACTACAAAAATTGGCTTTGAAAATGTTATGTGATCAAATATGTTTGGTAGATAGCTAAAAAGGAAGACAAAATACAATCTTTTACGCTGTTCCTAATGTAACAGATTGACATTCCCAAAGACATATGACCAAAAGGCATTTTATATGTCAGCAAGTGATTTAAAGTGTATTGAACACGTTCTAGAAACGTGCAGTCCCACCGGAAATGTCCCAGAGGTGTTCCAATCGACGAAAACATCATGAAACCTTTCAGGATGCACTGTCAAAATAAACTTCAAAGTTTAAGTACTCATAATAAAGTTGTGACATACAAAGTACCACAGAGACCAAACGTGCTGACACGTATTATATAATACTAGCAGAGCCGTCCTTCGTAAGGTGTTTACGTTGATTTATAATGTGCTTACTGTATTTTTATTCAGGTATGGATTTTTATACAGGAGTAAAGATGAAATGAAAGATTAAATAAGGTCATTACCATACGAACAAATGAATTTAACTCTAGTCCAGGGATTTAGCTTAAAATGTGGCTACAAGTCATATAAAAAAAGAGTTGGTTTCATCCAATTTTTGATATTGGGTTCAGTAGTATTGAATGTTTATCATTGATTATTGCGTAACATTATTGATAACAGTGTTATCAATTTAATACAGGTGGCAACAATTTCGAAGATGAACGTGATTCTAAAGGAACGAAAAACATATCTAGGGAAGTCTATGGTCTGTTGATTAGGTTTAGCACTTGTTATGATGTAAAAGTTTTAACGTACTACGAACAAAATACGTTTATTATTAATATTAAATTAAATTAAAAAGCATAAACTATTTTACAATTATTTTTTAGATATATTCAATATAACAATATTTTCTAAAATCTTCGCCAAATCGTATCTTAATCTCTTGATATAATTATATCTATCACCAACACAATTAAAATTGTTTTAAATATAAAAGTCAAACACATTTTTTTTTCATGATTGCGTTAAACATCTAGCAATTTGACTGTGACTATATCAAATGTATATTACAGAAAAAAATTGACAATTAGTTTCCATTTCTTGTTATTTCTTCGTTAAAAGCAAATACCAAATCCGAAACTTATTAGATAATGTAATTTATGTAAGACAGCGTTAGCAGGTCGACTCTCCTCTCTGATGTAATCTTTCTCGATGAAATGGAAAACGTGTCAAGAATGTATATTACATAACAATATTACATGACAACATTACATTTATCCCTACTCTTGTGTAGCTAAGATGCAAGGTATGTAATTAGTACCCTTTATTATAAATATAAATGTTATTACTTAAACACTGTTTTCTCTTGCACAGATTAATTCATAAATATAGTTTTTTAAAGTTTTCTAACAATATATTCACACTACTAATACTAATAAAACAAATTTAAAATAGTTTATTGGCGTGAATGACTTTATATACAAGATTATAGGTACATGTGAAGAATTCACGTAAACATAGGATATTATTCAAATTTACACAAAACTTAGAACTGTTATGTACTATCAAATTAAAAGTCATCGTTAAGCACTAGAGATAGCATGAGAGTTTTTTTTCAAATAGGGTGAGGAGAATGAGGACCGTTAATTCACTACCACTACTTTTTTATCGCAATGACGGTTAGGTCAGGTCAGGTCAGGTTTGGTTAGGTTAGGTTAGGTTAGATTAGGTTTGGTTAGGTTAGGTTAGGTCAGGTAAGGTTAGGTTTGGTTAGGTTAGGTGGCTACTAAAGTTGATCACAAACAGGTTAAACCAATGATTGACTTACCGCCGAATGTGTTCTCCGTGTTTAAGTTCTTAGAAAGCGATAAGATAAGGCCAGCGATATCGGATTCCTAGCGGATAAGGAATACCACAGTGGACCAAAATATGAGTGGAAAACAGTTTTTAGAGCAATAGGATATTCAACAAGTGGTAGTAATTAATGGAAAAGGTCCGAGAATGACACAATTTTACATTTAATACTTATATTGTAATAACTTTGCGTTGTATAAAATTCAGTATTGTAATTTTACCAACACATATAATGTTAATTAAGAAAATAACTTTTATTTATACCATCCTAAATTGTAATGATTCATATTTTTGTAAATTTTATCTCAATAGGTACTTATACATAACTATAACTTACATTACATACGTATCCTAACAGAATTTTCAATATAGAAGTAGTTACATTCTCTAACCTAGTGACGTCAGCATATTGTGTCTTCGGTTTAGTGTGTTTTATTACACACGGTCTACGAGTAGCCACACGCTCTTAATATGAAATGCTACATAAACCGTCAGGCGAGCGTCCAGAGTGCTTTTAGAGGGCAAATATATATTGACAAATCGGAAATATCGATAAGTATTTTTCGATATATCGATATATTTATATTGATGTTTTGGTTCAATATTTCATATCACTAAATATTGATGTTATTCTCTCTCCTCAAAAATCACGAACCGAAAAAAAAAACAATTAAATTACCTCTTAAGTGTACAAAACATGCATTGAATTAATAAAGTAACTTTATTTAGGGTTTTACATGTGGTTAACGCAATAAAATGTAGTTTATTATAGACCAGTAGGTAGAATTTTAGTGTTTATAAGAAGCCTAATGGCATTTTAAAATGTGGAAAAAAGGTTATTACACTATTACTTCAATAATTAATAAAAATAGTAATTAAAGGTATATTTATTGGTAATGTGGATTTTTTCATTCAATGTAACAGACCACAATTTTTTTCGTGTAGTTAAAAGAATTTAATTTTTGCATTAAGTTGGATATTCTAAATAGTGACAGCAAAACATGGTTGTATTTTTGGTCACGCTATGAGAGTTAGTGCATAGTTTTAAGCAGATAAATCATTTATAATTCGATAAATCGATTTCATAATATATCGATATTTTTCTTTCGATATTATGAATAGATCGATATTTGGTTTTCGATACATCGATAGTTTTATATATCGATATATTAAAGGTATTTGCCAACCCTAAGCGTGCGAGCTCATTCTACCATCACACGTTTTCGTAGTAGCCGTCCTGGTAATCGTCGAAGTCCGCTTGTTGGCCAGTGAGCGGTTGAGGACCTAGGAGACCTTAGTTGGTAGAGAGACTGCTGCGAACGAAGAGTGCAATCGCAGGATCTAAGACGAGAGGTCGAGACGCTAAGCTTAATTAAACATAATAGCTGTTCTTGTTTTAAAATATATCTCTCTCCCTCCTTGCCCCTAAATGTAGTATATATGCTACAATGTTATGTCATCAAATCAAGTGGAAATGTCTTAAATGATCTTCCAGTGTTAAAAATTGCCGACTAAAATATGTTTATGAACACAATAATAATAAATACGTACCAAGATTGTTGTTTTTATTTATTATGCATAATTTTTAACATAATTCACAATAGCATTAAGCTTTTGTAATTGTAAGTATCTTTGGTTTAAAAAAAAAAAAAAAAAACCAGAAATCTATTTACAGTGTTTAAGATTATACTTTTATAGACATAATAAGATGAAAATATATAAATAACAAATATACAAACTGTATAAAACCATCAATAAACTATTAATGAGAGATAATTTAGTTAGATATATAAGCATAGATTCAATTGCTTCAATTTGACTCCACGTTAAGTAATAACTAAATATAACGAAAACCTCTCACCTCTAAGGTATTTGAAATTCTGCGAATAAAGTTTAAATAAATGAAAACAAAATTGCATTCCTTAGAAGTGTTCTAGTGAATCGAGTCACTGAAAAGAATATTTTAATTGGATCGGAATATGTTTCCCAAGAGTGCAAGAGCCATTGATAATTTGCAATAATAGATGTTTCCTGATTGAAGATAAAATCACTTCACTCTTTCCTCTATACACTCTACTAATTTAACTCTATACAAATACGTGGTTTTCAGAGTAAACACTTCAGTAATTGGCACGCTATAAACAGTGAAATGGAAAGGCCAGAACTTTGTAAAGTTTGTTAAATTTATAAAACTTTTTCCTCTCTTAACCCTTGTGGAGGCTATCATTTGATACATTTGAAAACAGGCTGTCTCATCAAAATCTCTTTAAACATATTTTTATTCCGTATACTTATTTTGTTTTTTAGATTTATATTTTTCTCGGTTTATTTTTACTACCCTAATGATCATAACATATGGAATTGTGAATTAGACCAAAAGAAAAAAATCTTGCCATATGCACTAGGATTTTCATATGAATAAATGTTGTTAATTGTGTCGTAAATATTTTGCTAAACTAAATGTCAGTTTCTAAATTTATGGATATAAATTATTTGATTTGTAGTAAAACAATATAATAAATATTTCATTAATATGAAAGCTCACATCTTACTAAAAATATTTATATATAAAATTAACGGATTTTTTTTCGTTAATTCACTACCACTTGATAAATTTTCAATCGCTCCAAAAACCATTTCCCACTCATTTTTACGTCAACTGTGGTATTCCTTATCCGCTAGGAGTCCGACATCGCTGGCCTTATCTTATCGCTTTCCAAGAACTTACACACGGAGAGCGCATTCGACGGTAAGTCAATCATTGTATTTACCAGTTTGTGATAAACTTTTATCCATCCAACCTAACCTGACCTACCTAAACCGTAATTGCGATAAAGCAGTGGTAGTGAATTAACTGAAAAGGTCCGAATTAATATTTGAATGATGGTAAAAATGTTATATAAATTTCATTTATATGGAGGTTGAACATTATTTTTTAAATATATACAAAATATATTTTAGTGATAGTAAATCAGTATAGTACATGTTTAATTAATTTGAAAGGTGAAAATCATTTCAAATAGCCTTTATGGATATAATATTTTTAAATGTTATAAAATAAAAAAAAAAAAAAAAAAAAAAAAAAAAAAAACACTAGTCCGATCAGTGGTTGCTATCGACTTGGACACTACAAGGTGTATCCATATTAGGTGGTAGTCCTGATGCTGTATAAGAGTGGGAACTAAGTACCGGGCTTGGTAATAAGCTAAAAATCAGACCAATACTACGTTTCTTAGATCCCACGTAAAGATCCATTAGTTGCCCTGGCTTTTGGGCTAGTAATAAATATAATTTTCTGTTCATAAGCCTTATTCAGTTAGTAACCAGACTACACAGGTCATCCACACTCATCTTACACTCATGTAATCGTTCACATTCGCCTTAAAACACGCACAAGGTTGTGTCGGCGTCTTATATATGAGAATAATCTGAGGAACATATACTTCTCATGTATTGTTAAAAAATATAACATCCACATTCTGCTATAATCTGATCTGACGAAGTCACTTCTGAGTCACGACTAGTCAATGTGTAACATGTTTTATACTCTGAACGTAAAACTATTTCTATTACAAGAAAAGAGACATAATTATAAAGATGGCTCAGCGACTTTATCCAGCTCAATGGAAATCCCACGCCATAAGATTAATGAAACCTTCCGTGGAAAGCTGAAAAGGCCGTAGATTTATAGCAGTTTTGTTGTCACTTTTTATCCGGTAATTAGTCAAACATGACAGACCATCTGTTATTGCGCCAGTCACAAACACAAAGTACGGTGTAATAATGTTTTATAAAATTTACAAAATTCACTTGTATTCATTAATAAATGTTCCATCAATATGCATTATAAAAATGATCTTTATTTGTGGTATTTAAGCAAAAATTTGTTGATTTATTTAATGTTCTCTTTTAATATATTCTACGAATGATTCCTTTGCTTACAATATTTTACGATGAATGAGTTTTCGTTTCTTGTTAGGTTAAACAAATATTCATATATATTCTATAAGTGACATAGCCAGTTTTAATTTTTGTATATTGTAAAAAGACCAACCAATTACCATTTTAACACTTATGTATCCCCTTGTTCTAGTATAATAGATTCAATTACTATAAATCAGGTATATTATGATAAAATACTTTTAACCATTAAATAATAACGATTGGTCTTTATTTTTCACTGTAAAATATTATAACATACATATAAATGTAGAGTATTAAATATGTTTTTAGTCTAACTTATATTTACTAATTTATGCAATTTATTATTGCTTTCTTGTAACACTTTCAAATTAATGAATATTTCAAAGTAAAATATTTATTTATAGACTTGAGATTTTAAAATTATATAACCAATTTTAATTTTAATTGTCCAGTTTTTGTTTTAAAAAGAAACATGTTAGTGTTTTAAAAACGTTATATATATATATATATATATATATATATATATATATATATATATATATATATATATGGTGGAAAAAATATGGAAACACTCTCACAACGACGTTATTTTTTTCCATAGATAATTTGATTTTTCTCATAATTTTGTTCCTTAAAGAATAGTTTTTATCTGAATAATTTACTTAAAACCGTTAAATATCAGAGAACGAATATTCTTAAAATTAGTTACCTTGAAATTCAAATGACCGCTACCCTGGAAGGATAAACCTTTCGGATTCCGGTTTGTGGCAGTTAATTTTTTAAATAGACTTTTTATTTAATAGCAAACTCGACCTAGGCTTACGTTGAATAATTTCGATCAACTCCTCGTGGGCTGTCCACCTGAAAAGAAGAAATGTCACTAATGGTGTCAAAAGTATGTTCTTTTTAACCATACTTTAACCATGTACAAGATTTCACTTTTACAAGTGAAGTCATACAAAAGCTGGGAAAGCGTGTCCATATTTTTTTCCATCCTGTATGTATACTCCTTGTTACTAGGGTAGTTTTAACGGCCCTTTCTAAAGACTACACTCATAGCACAATGTTAAAAATAGTTACCCATCTTGATTGGCATCTGAATGTTGAGACATAAAAGCATATTGTGGATAATTATAACAGTTTTTATGTTCAAAATCAACATGATATCGTGTTACATAGGAGGGAGGGTAACAGTAGGGGGTTCATTTTGTCACAGCACCACGGGTCGCCACCCTTATTACCTTTCAAAAATACCTCAACACATAATAATGGTTGTGTGGTGATGATATGACAGTCATTGTTATTTATCAAAATTAATGACCATTACGTATGTTCAGTTTAGCATGTGTAGTGTATTAAATATGCTAATGTTAATCTAATAAAAAGCAACAGGTACTACGTTATTTTGAGTTATTTATTTACAAGTACATTTACTATTATAATTGTTCCATTGGACAATGTCCTTAGTATAACACGTATAAGTATTTAATGTATACAGGTCCATTGACGTAACATAAATAACCAAAATGCATTTTTACTTGTTTACTAGTTAATTTTTATAACTTGAAACTTCAGAAAGGATGAAACTAGTTATTTTTATATGTAATCACTCTGTTGGAAATCAAATAGAAAATGTTACTCGCGGTAACCAGTTTTATAATCGTAATTTAAATAATATGCAAGACAACGGGAGTAAAAAAAATACCGAGAATCTACTCATATAGGCCTACAATAATTTATTTTGACGTAATCAATAATCATAGAGTACAAAAAAGATATGTACATATAAAATATACTTATAGGACTAAATATTATCATAAAATATATTTTCATTTTTACAAACTTAATATTTACTTCCAATAACATTTTTATATTTATTTATTTATTTATTTTTATTTATTTATTCATAAGACGCCGATCGTCAAGATATAGGCGAATATGGATTTCGAATGAGTGTGATGAGTGTAGATGAGAGAATGTAGTCATTGTTACAAACTAAGGCCGACTATTCCTTAGAAAGTGTCAATAATTAATAGCCCAATGACAAATGAACAGCCGGTGATTATCAGCTGATCCTTCTCAAAATGTATTGACTCTGATTGGGATCGAACTGACAGCCTTCAGCACATAAAGCTGGAATTGAACCAACTACGCTACTACCAAATATCATTATTTCATTACGTACTAATATTACGTGTTGAAATATTTGATAGTTTTTAGTTTTTCTTGCATCGAAATTTAATTTTATTTGAATATTAAAGTGATTAAAATAACAAAACCAATATTCCTTAAGGAAAAGAGAGAAATAGTTTTTTTTTTTTTTTTAAATAAACTTAAAGGTAATAAATTTCATTAAAATTAAAATTTGTCCTTTTATTAAGTAAATTATTAACGTTTTTTACAGTTGAATAAGTTTACTGTCATAAACAATAAATAGGTTTGACAATCAAATTATAAACCACCCTAGTAAGTTACATACAAATAAGCTTTTATTGTGTGATTTGAAACAATACGTCAAGAATGAATTCAAATGAGATATCATTGTTGCAGGAAAAACATTCCTAAACTTCTTAATTTAATATCTAACTTTTATACTCAGACTTTATTTGAGACTTTGGAAATGTATCTACCTTTATTGTAGGGAATGACGTTGTATAGTAATAAACTCTTTTACATTTCCATTTAAAGAAATGTTTTTTTTCTTAATCTAATTACATTTAATTAGTTCCTTTTCAGGTAAAACTTATAAAACATTTAAATGAATCAAAATAAGAAAAACGCACGGTTTTGGTGCGTTTAAAAAGCTTCATAAACCGTACTATTTTTAAACGTGAACAAAAACTATGAAACTAATATTTAAATGTTAGGAATAATTGATATTTGCATATTTTGATTTGTCGGTCTTTCAAATTTATATGTATGTACACACGAATAAAATCTCGTTGGTATTAAGTGACCTTGTTTAGTGATACTTGAAATATTTAGTTAATAGCAAATCAAACATTGTGAACTGTGTACAGATTTATTTCATACCTTAAACTGAATAATCTTAAACTTGGACAGTGATGGTTTGTTTTGTCAAAAATTGCATAAAACTCTATTTTAGACAGTAGCATAATTTCTCTACTAACTAGTTATTTTATTTGATATAGAGAAAACCGTACTAAATTTATTTCATCCATCAATGTATTATTTTATGTATTAATTTATCAATGACTTACCGTTGATTTTTCCAGTACTGTGGATTTCAGTTCTTAAATGAAATCTCTTTTAGTGTAATAGCTTCAAAGGGAAAACTAAAGCTATTTGAAAAGAAAGCATTAATTATATTAATTCCTAAAATAAATTAATAAAATATGATACGGGCCGACAACAAGCACAAAAGTTAAAATAATAATGTGTCCAATAAAGAAAACATTCCGATGTGGTGAGCTTTAATAAGTAACCCAATTAAATGTTATTGGAAAAGTTTGGAAAGCTCTCTTCATTTGTCATTACAACTTCCTGTGTTTGTTTCTTTTGTTATTGACAACACTCACTGGAATTTATTATGTTTCATTTAAACTCGTTTGGTGATTTCTACCCACATAATAATTTACAAAAACAGCAAAATTATTACAATAATAACATGGTAACATTGTGTCTTCATCCTGTATTATACATGTTATATTAGAAAATTGGTCGGTAGCGTAGTTGGTTCAATTCCAGCTTCATAAGCTAATAGGCTCTCAGTTCGATCCCAATCAGAGTCATAACACATTTTGAGAAGGATCAGCTGATAACCACCGGCTGTTCATTTGTTATTGGGCTATTAATTAATGACACTTTCTAAGGAATAGTCGGCCTTATTTTGTAACAATGACTACATTCGCTCATCTACACTCATCACACTAATTCGAAATCCATATTCGCCCATATCTTGACGATGGACGTCTTATGAATAAATAAATAAAAAATATTCCAAGTATAATATTACATTATAAAGGTAATACAACAATTTTCATTACAACAGTATGTTGTGTTAGTATACCGGTATACACTTATAGAAGTCTGCCTTATAAAGTTCAATAGTTTACTAAAAGGAATGTCATATTTTTTAAATTTTAAATAATTTAATTTTGCAATAAGTACTTTACGCATTGGAAACCACAGTACTGAGAGAACAGACTAAGGCGAATGAAATAGAAAAACAAGAACACAACATTCTCATGATTGAAATGAATTCGACTTAAAAAAACACACACCACCACAGACGATAACCGAAAACAAAAAGCATTATTCTACAAACTTTTACGAGATCAAATAAAATATAGATACACATAAATCGATAGTTATTAAATCACGAAAAACTAGCACAGAATGGTCGAAAGAAGCACAAAATGACGTACAACAGATTAGAATTATAGATCTTTATAAATATTGAATTTGAAGTAGACACTAACAAACACTAGGTAAACGATTGACTGAATAAATAAAACAGACAAACGCAGATAATTATTAAGACATTTTGGAATAAGAAGAGGGAAAAGGAATTTTGGACCTTTTACATTAATTCTCTACTAATACTTTCTCCTTTGCATCGCTAACTTTCATTTTAATCGTAATTACGGTTAGGTTAGACTATGTTAGGTTAGGTTAGGTCAGGTCAGGTTAGTTTAGAACGGTGGCTACTAAAGTTGATCACAAACTGGTGAATACAAATATTGACTTACCACCGAATGCCCTCTCCGTGTGTAAATTCTTAGAAAGCTATAAGATACGGCCAGTGATATCGGATTCCTAGCGGATAAGGAATACCACAGTGGAAGTAAAAATTATTGGGGAACAGGTTTTAGAGCAGTAGAATATTTTATCGAGTGGTAGTGAAATAACGGAAAATATCCGGAAAATAGAATCGTCCTCGTAAAGAAGTCCTATAAATTCTCTGGGGCAATTACATCTAATACAATCCAAACAAATATATAATTTATAATATAAGTAGCAAATAGGGTTGATATTATATTTAAATATGAAATGTTAACTGTTAATCAACCATAATATTTCCATTTCTTACTTATTCTACAACAAAACTATACTGGACGGGCATTATTGGGCCCTTTGTGAAATTTTCTTTGAATTAGATGTGTTGGCTAATCTGAGTGACTATTTATAGCTTTGTAAACCTGCTGACTATATTTTACTTATTTCTCATACCAAACCTACCCTAATGTATTTTCGCGTTTCTGTCCCTTTTTACAGTCAAAGTCCTGCATCTATTGACTTGGAAAGAAAATGTTAGAATATTTACAAAAAAACGGAAACTCTTGTATAAAAAAAAAATATTAAATGCTTTTTTCAGTACATCATGTGTTTACTAAACAATCATAATAGGGTGCACCACTATTGCAAATAAAATTCAGGTAGTCACCAAAATTGTGCACTTGGTTGAAAGGCCGTCCCTCGGATTCACCACTATTGCGCACCTACCCTTTCTAGAACTCAGGGGTGGTCAAGCAAAGGTTAAAATGAATAACAACTGATTTGTCAACACGCATTTATTGGCGCTGAACTCGGCTAGTTCTTGAAAACTAAAAATTATAAATTGTTAAATCACATCGACATACGACTGATTTATTTATTTAGCTGCCAATCTTCTTTTGAGAAAGTCCATTCTCTTACAAGTTTAGTTCGGATTTCGGGAACTTCATTTTTCAGTATTTAGCCACGTATATGTGTCTGCTTGAATAGATTTTAGGCATTTTAAAAAATATAACTATTCGAATGCAATGAGCTCTTCTTGTTAGACCGCATTGTTGTTGTGATTTTAGACCTTAATTATTTAAAGGAATGCATTGTATGCTACAAAATGCGTTCAAAGTGACAGTAATTAATTAATTTCCTAGAGAATTTATGTAAGGTTAGGCCTATTATTTTCTATTTATATATATTATATTAATCAATTTAATGGAAAAATTTAATCAAATCAAGTGAAATCCCTAAAAAATGTATTGTGTTTACAGTTCTTCCTCATAATCAGGCCTACATATTACTAAATAATGCAACACTTGCATATGTAACGCGATTAAATAAGAAATATATGTTACCATAAATATATTTATACTAGTTATAAATAATTAGTTTATAATTATAATAGGTTTTATAACCATTTCGCACAAAAAATATACGTTAATTTGATTGTTAGATACATGAAATATTTTATATTCAATAAAAATAAACTGATTATTCGTTGGGAGTTCAGCCATATTTTTAAATAAGATATAATATATTGCTAAAGTACTTTAGTGGTATGAATTGTTCATGAAATACATTTTTATTCTATTGAAAGGCCTACATACTATTCAAAAAGGATTATCTGTTGATCTATGACAAAATGTCATGACATTTAAATAAACTATACACAACAATAATTTTAAAAGACTAATTAGTGATAAAGTCTTTTATTCAGTCAAGACATTATAATGCATAGACAACGTCAATATATCAACTGGAAAAATTGAAATTATTATTGAAATACAATGAACTTTATCAGTAAAAAAAAAAAAAAAAAAAAAAAAAAAAAAAAACACCAATCAATTTAACATGAGTTAATGGGTAACATATTACACCTATGAAATTACTATAAAAAAATTCATTAACTCTATAATATGCTCCATCGAGAGGAGATGCTCTTTGAGTCGTGTTTTGAATTTAATATGGTCGGACTCTTTCTTCAATAAATGGTAAGATGGTTGAAAAACTTTATCACAGCGTCAGATAGGTGGTTTTTAAAGAAATATGTTTTATGTTTAGAAATACGAACATTATTATCCATTATGGTGTTGCCGCAGATTGATAGAAGAACTACTGTTGACAGGGGTTTCAAAGAGATAAATATTCCACTTTGTAAAAATGAGATATTCTAGTATGTATAAAGATGGAAAAGTTAAAATTTTATTCGAACGAAAGACAGTACGACAAGAATCAGTAGGTTTCACTTAAAAATTATGCGGATTGCTTTTTTCTGAAGTTTCAATATTACAGAAGTTCTAGTGGTTTCATTGCCCTATATCGAAACGGCATAATATAAATGAGGGAAAATGACAACATTTTAATTGAATTAAAAGAAGTTAATAGCCTTAACATAAATATACCATAGCTTAATTTTCTGCTTACAAAGTCGATATGAGATTGGAAATTTAGGTTGGAGTCTAGATGAAGGCCTAAAAAAGTAGTGTGTTTCGATTCAGAGACTATATTCTCACTAAGAAGTAGGTTCCTATATCATTCACCACTCTGGGACACTGAATGGAAAAATTAAGAATTTTAGTTTTATCGATGTTCACCATCAATTTGATCTCCCCAAACAACTGAAGGAGTCTGTTACCGTCAAGAAAACCTTGTCTCTAAGGTCAGCAAAGTTTAAACTGGAGATAGTGATCGAGTTATCGTCGGCAAACAGACACACCCTCGCCCCAGAAACTCCGGACGGTAAATCATTAACGAAGATTAAAAACAGATCCGGGCCGAGGATGGATCCCTGAGGCACTCCGCATAATACCATCTCCTTAGCATATGTGTGGACTGATGAAAACAGCCTAATAAGTCCCTACATCCTGGCTGCGGCCTTTCAGGTAAGTAGAAAACCATTTCAGAGCCAAACCTCTGACTCCAACATATGACTCCAGCTTGGCTAAGAGATGTTCGTGGCCCACTTTGTCAAAGGCCTTTCTTAAATCGAAAAACATTCCCAAGGTTCATTTCTTAACATCAAGAGAGTGGACTGTATCAGATACTAAAGAAACATGGCATCCACAGTTGATCTTTGTCGGGCAAATCCATGTTTTTCTAAGAACTTAATTAGGTGGGATAGTACACCTTTTTCAAAAACCTTGGAAATGGTTGAAGACATATCTAGGTCTGGAAATATCGCATAAACTTGTATCACCTCTTTTATATGTGGGCTTTATCTTTGGCGTTTTAAAGCCTCAAGGAATAGTTCACTCTCTAGTGAGGAGTTTATGACATGGCAAAGGGGAGTGGCAATGCTTTCAGCGACCTCTTTTAGAACTATGGGTGATATTCCATCTACCCAAGAGGACTTTTTTCTTTTGAGTCATTTGATTATGAATAAAATTTCATTCATAATCAAATGACAGTAGGATTCAGAAAAATATATTCAGAAATCGTATTATTCATTGGACGTATGATGTTGTTGTGCCATTTACATTCCGAGGATTCATTACGAGCCTATATTTACGAAATAGTGGTTAAATATTTCGGCGATTTGGTCTGGTCGATGAACCACTCTTCCCTCAGATGTTAGGAGTGTGTACTCGCCTTCTGCTTTGCTACTTGATCTAGCTCTGATTCTTTTACACTCACTAGGCCATATATGGTTTTTTTAACTTCCAACTCAGTTCTTAGCACTAGAACTGATATATTTTCCCTAACTGATGAGCCATTTTTGCATGTTGTCATATATTGATCCTGTATTCTATTATTCCATCTCCAGTTATAATATTGTGTACCGTATGATATGACATAACATGGCGTGATGTCTAATAAACGCACCCTATTGGACACCGTGGATCACATCACCAATGGGTAATATAAGTCTTTTGTCCTGCCATTGTTCTTTCCTCATAAGTATTTTAAAGAATTTTTAAGTTTTATTTTGTCATCACACGACTCATTTTACAATATGGAAGTCGTTTCTTTGTCGAGCAAGGCAAATCCATTTCAACGATAAGGCCGTGATTAAAACATTACTATTAAATGTGTCTTTTTTGTTTGTAAATATGTGGCCAGTTATTGATCGTAAATTTTTAATTTCTCTGGTATATGACCATATTGAAGCTGACAGGACAACGGATGACATTATAGAGAGATAAGTCTGAACAAGTGGTATATTTTCGTTTAGATTGATGTTCATATCCTCTATTATCACAACTCTGAGGTCAGGACATGAAATAGTTTCCAAACAACCTGATAATAGTTAAAAACATTGTTCATACCGTCTTGTTGGAGGCTGATACGCACCCAACACAAATAACGGTCCATCACTTAAATCTACTTTAATGGCGCACATTTCGTTCAAACCCTATAGGCAGAATTCAGATATATCGGTATTTTGACTATTATAGTTTGCTCTTGACAGAATAAAAATTCCACCCCAATTCAAATTTCGGCAGTATGCAGAAGACTTGTAATAATCATACAGACCCAAATTATCAAATTCATCTTTCAATAAAACATATTTTATCTATTAATCCCAAACATTTTACTTTATTATTATACCTAAGAGTGTGCAGTCGAATATTTGTTCTGTTTACAACAGGAAGTATTGTGCAAGCTCATACTCATGCTCGTTATGGTTGTGTAAGCAGAGAGGGGTGAAAATACATACGGCCAAAACAGAACACGGGACTGTATACATAACAACTCAAGGAAGAGTTTAAAGGTGGGCTAACACGTTGATGTTCTAAAATTGAACCTGTGTGGATCGTAATCTGGCATATATGACAAATTCCATAGCTATTACGGTGAACGCCGAGGACTCAGATACCTGCTTAGATAAAGTGTGCAATAACGGCGAGGAGGTTGGGGAACCCTTTTGGGATTAAGGGTTGGTGCACAATATCGGTGCACCGTCATAATATTTCCTGTGTTTTATGTACAATGATTCATAACTACTAATCAATTCTAATGTCCCTTTCTCACGAATAACTAACCATAGGTGTTAGGTGATTTTGAGTTAGTTCACTTATAACATCAGACAAATGTTAGGACTTAACCACAACAATTAATATTTGGTAAGATAATCTACTTCATTCTTCAATTAGATTTGATAAATATACCTAACGAATTATCGAACTTTGATAGTTTCATATATTCATAAAATATTAGGGCTCTCTAACCTCCTTATTACAGTACGTAAACACTTTTGTATAGAGAAATTCCATTTTGGACCACTGTCAAATCGCAAGATAATCCTTGTAATATTTGTTCATTTATTGTAAGACAAGCAGATCTTTGATGTCACCATGCAAGTTAGTAATTACATAATAATAGTATATTTTGTTTTACAGATATTTTCTATATACTTTCACTAGCTAATATTTTGAATCTACATACATTTATTTAGTTTAAGATTTAACAGAAATAGGTTCCTTTCATAAAAATTAGTTTGGGGCCCAATTGTGGGTAAATGTTGGGCACAATCTAGGGTTACCCTAATTGTGGACATGAAATGCTTATCCATGTACATGTATGTAAATTAAAATATTTCATAGTAAAAAATAACAATTAACACACTTGTAGTTATTTCTTTATAAAATCATACAAAATATAAAAATATACTTCACATATATGATGGTTATAGCAAAATTTTACTAAAATCAAATATATTTCTCAAATTTGGAAAATACTCACTTATAATTAGTGATTATAGGTTTCATTAAATGAATAATCACACTTTCTGATTGTGACACGATTATTATTTATTTATTTATTCATAAGATTATTAGAACATATTAATAAAACACAAACATAGACAAAACACCTATTAATCAACGTTAGACCAAAAAAATATGCATTACGCATTCATTTATAAATGTAACCGTTAACATGCTCTGAGTGAATTTTATGTTTTTAAAATGGTTGGGTTTAATTTAGTTGAAAATAGTTTCTCTCTGAAATATTACAAGGTTTCTTCCTCGAGAAATTTGAATAAAACATGTCGCGTGAATAATTATATAACAATGTAGTAAGATTTGTGACGAAGTAATTATTTTATACCGTAAGGTGTTTTTTGCTAAAATTTTCTTCATCTATAGGCCTACTATAAATATTTGGGTTACATGTACCAACATAAATACATATGTTAGTACATGTAAATTCCATATATGTTAAAGCTTATGTATATAAAATATAAAATTATATAACATTTATAATTTTAAAGGCTGAAATAAAGCATTCAAAGACATTTGCCTGTACCTAAAATGTAATCATTAGAAATCACAGTAATATTTGGAATTAAATCTACCATATTAAAGTTAGGGAGCTGTGAGTGGCCGAGTTAGAGAGGTCTACGGCGTCAGGACCTTTGACTTGAGTTAGAGAGAACACAGGTTCGAATCCTGGCATTAACAGTTAGTTAACGCATTAACCGTTATTTTTTAGTAACATTAACCTTGTATCATTCTATTTCACTCTCTTACCCTTTCTGAATAAAGTCGCCGCACACATCAATATTATATGGAGAATTTAAGAAGTGTTACAAAAGGAGATCGGCCTCTACTCGATAAAAATAAAAAGTATTTAATTTTGCAAAAACAAAGTAACAAATTATTTTATTTTCTCCAGATTATATTATAAAATTATATTTGTAATTTTAATATGTTATTTAAACTATAATTGGATTTCGAATCATCTAATATTTTGACTGCTGTTTGAAGTTGTAATCATTATTTGCATATTTAACATAATAAGAAAACTACTCCGACTTCTTGTAATTTTTTTTTTAATCCTTATAAGTATTTTGATCAAACTATGAATAATGAATGAATGAAGTGCTTGGTAATTATTATGAATAAGAATTCATTAAAATGGGGTCAAAAAAGCTTTGATCGAAATGAAACCTTGTGAAACTGGTTGACTGACTTTACTCACCACAAAGGAAACCACGAGTCACGTGAACGATGAAACTTCACCCAGGAGAGTTGAGGGTGATTTACTATAATTTTGTTCTCACATTTCTCCATCAATTTTTCGATCATGATCCTTTATGTAACTATGAAATGTTATCAATGTTATAACACATATTTTCTATCTTTCTGCCAGTAATTTCAGGTTTAAAACACTTCATAGATGTCAGTGATGCTTTAGTTAAATATAGTGTTGCAGTATTTATGAGATCTTAATGCAATATATAAATATGAAATATAATATAAGTGTATGGAATAGAGATTCTTAGGCAAGGCATGCCTACGTCAAACACTGACATGCCGAGCAGTTCACCTCCCTGTAGAATACCTTACTATATTCCCTTTATGCTTCTACTGTATTTCAGAAATAAATGCCATTTTATAGTCAAGGATGAAATAGTATTGAACATTATATTGGAGTTCATTCTTGCGGATCAAACCAGAAATTAAATTAAAACATGTCTCTTCAAGCAAATTTAGAACTAGCGAGTTGTTTCTCCCACTTGACCTAAATTTGCCACGTTACCCACCCCGCAATAATTTCAGGTATAAATTGTCTAATAAACATGAAATCTCTGTGTGACTTGACTGACTAGAGAGTGGTAATAATTGAAAAGCCCTTTCTCACCTTTAGGCTGCATATATTGACCTTACCAATATTTAATCAGAAACTTGTCATTTAATTTCTGTCAACCGTATATGTCCAAGATATAAGTTCATGTACAATATTGTATACATGTTATAAATACTGTAGGTGTGCACGTTATATTTTGTCTATGATTTATAACTATGTAAATCTTCTAAGCTCACATTAGTGCCCTCCCATAGTCTTAATAAGATGACATATTTACGTATTCCAGAATGCTCCTATATTTCATTTGAAATTTAACACCCATGAACATGTTTAATGAATGGAATGTTTCATTCTTCCATGTATTTCACATTTTGTATCACACTTCTAAGATTGAAAATGTAAAGTATTTATAAAAACCAGAGTATATTTTTAAGAAGACACTCTTTAACGTATTTACTGTAAATATATTGTATGGCTTTCAGTTCAAGCAATGAGAAAAAAAGAAGAGAAAGGAAACATTTAAAATCATCTTAAAAATGTAACTCTAAAAATAATCAAAATTACAAAGTATTTGTGCCTTGGTGTTAAACATTGATCTCCCGTTACAGAACTAAGTCCAGGTTTCACAACAGTTCAACACCTATTTTTCTTGTAACATTAAAGAGAATCTGTATTACGTATTAAAGTTGTATCAAATAAAGACGAGATAATCCCATCTGAAAAGAATGCAGTTATTCATTTCAATACTTGTCAAAAGAACATTGCGGTACAAATATTAAAGATGAACCATTATCAAAACTTAAGTGACGTAAATATTTGAATAAAGCCCCCCGTCATTAGGAATATAGAAGTATTATTCATGGCTAAAGAAGTAGTGTAAATGAGAGGGATAAAATAAATATCCATGTGTGTCTCATTTTATGTTTAATCTAAAAAAAATATAGGATATATTATTTAATATTAGCGAATATATATTGTCATAAATTACACCCCTGTAATATGGTACAGTGTCTCCCAACGCCGGGCCCGTTGTTTGTGTGAGGGTGATTTTAAATACGAGTACAATGTCGCAGTTTTAGTCACCTTTTTGTGGTTGTGAATCTACTTTTTAAAAAGTTTAGTATTTAGATAATTATAGTGAGTATTAATAGTTTTTTAGTAAAAATATAAGCATCATATTACACGCATGGATGTAGATTCTATAAAAATTGTGTGATTTAAGATAATTTATAATAAAATTCAAACTATACGCACGAGCTCTTTCAAGAAGCATTTATTTGGTGATGTTTAATTTAACACGTAAATACAAATTAAACATTTGTAGCGAAAAAAATGGGTTTCTTACAAAAATCTGGTTGTTTTGTTACATTATTTTACTTTGTACAAGTTGTGTATTTACATTTCTCTTAGTAAAAACACTTGAGCTGTAATAAAAATATATCGGTAAAGTATTTTTCTACAAATTGTTTGATACTAAACAAAAAGTAAAATAAATGACAACTTTTCAAATAGACTAATACTAACATCTGTTACTTCAAGATCTTGTTCTGTAAAGAGAAAATTCTACACTAAAACAACAATGTAGGACTGACCTACATTTGCTCGCTCGTTGTTCCAGTGGTCGACGTATAATCCTCGTGTATTCCACAGCAGCATTGTAGTGGTCAGTATATAACTTTTAAGTTTGAAATATTTTTTAACATTTCTCTGAATCATTAACGCAGATTTCGCTCCTACAGTTCCTTCATACTCTCCTTATGTTCATTACCGACAAGAGCTCATTTTTACTACAATTATGTGCTATTTCTCACTTAAATTCCTTTTTAGAGTATATTTTTATTTTATCAAATATTTTTTATAATTGTGTAGTTAATTGTAGCATTGGATAGTATTTTTAAAATTATAAGAGTACTAAGAAATTTTAAGGAGAATTTTTTTCCGGCCAAGTGGAGGACTTTTTTTAAAATAGCCTCTTCTAATGAGTAAAAGGAGTTAAAATAAAGTCTAAGTTATAAATACTTTACATATTTAAATAGTGATTGTGGCTGCAAAACAATCTTTATTTGATTTTTTTATTCGATTTCTTCATGGTGATTCAACACCTTAAAATGCCTATGACAGTACTATAACGCCAGGCGTAACATTTTTTACACGACGTCCAGAATCTACGTCACATTATACGTGTCCACTTTGATGTATGCGAGTCTCTCAGCCACTATCGTGGAATGAAATGGTTAAAAAATTTTTGTTCGTAAGAAAATTGTAAGTTGCAATAATTGTATGACAACCTATAAAGAATAATAACAACGATCATTATAAGACTGATTAACAGTTCATTGAATTATAATCAAGCTTTTTCAAAAGTAAAGCATATTTAGGCAAAATAAAAGCTTTATGTATGACGTTAAGAAAGGAAATTATAATACGGTACTTTTTGAAATCTTATGTCAATGTGGGTAATTCATGTTTATGTTGGGTGAAATTTCTTAAATAGGGTGTGTACTAATAAAATATAATATCGATCAATTTTAATACTCCACAATCATATCTTTAAGTAATTTTAAATTAAATCTTTTTTTAGATTAATTTTGATTTATTAAAAACTAACTATTCCATCATTTCAGTAAAAGAGTTATTTATTTTTGGTTTTGTGACAAAAAGGGTTGAGTTCGTAAAGAAAACTAATTAAAAAAGTAATTAAATTTGAAGTTTAATATTCGTAAAGAGAAGCCTATTACTTTTCCCAAAAATATATTTCCGTATTTAAAAACCACGCAGTAGAACCAATCATTCACCCCTTCAACCAATCAAATTTTTTTTAAACGCACTTTTTCCTGAACAGTATACGGCTTTTTAACTCGATCCCGGGTTTTATTTATACTTAAATAAGCATATTTCAGACTTCATAAACGAGATTTATAAAGTATTTATTGACCAAGCCTTTTATATTTCTACAGATTTTAAAAACTATGTAAGGTAAATCTTTTAATTAATACACTATTAATGTAATGTTATTTTTCATTGTTACATTTATCTTGAGTGTGTCATTTGACGTTTTTTACAAGTTATAATTTTTATAAATTATGATATAGAAAATTGTTTTTCATATGTATGAAACTATAGTTAGTATAGCCTATTACTTAATCATCCCAAAGCTGAAAGACAGTTGATAAACTATGTATAAAATATATTTATGTATACAAATAAATCAATTGAAATTTATGAATTTTTATATGATTGATACAAATATTATCGATTTTAGTGTTTCGTAAATATCCACTTATGTCCAAGCATGATCTGAATCTAATGTCAAACAAACAATTCGATTTTAAACTGATTACTTATGTAATCCAAAATTATAAATTAGTATTGTATAAATACATGCCTGCATTACTACATGTATTTGAATGTAGATAGTACGGACACAGGATAATATTTAACACACATGTCAGTTACTAATTTGATGTTTGTGGGTTTCTGAGCCGTTCCCATGACATGTAGTGGTTACAGTTAGCCTCATTTCTCCCTCACAACATTTTTTATATAGCTACAAATATACATTATGAGTATATTTATGATTCGAGGTGGGTCTCTATCAACGATCTTGGTTCTAATTTATTATTAATAATTATACTTTACCTAGAAATTCATTTCGTAAACACAGAGAACTTAATCAAAAACTGTTTCCAGACCGATGTGTAAGAAAATTATAACATTTATTTTTAAAATAACATTATTTGTTTATAAATGCATATTGTAGATGAAGGGTTTTTTTGGAGGTAAATTTTAACCTTCTAATTATTATTAAATATTAAACAATTTTTTTCTTGTTTAAGTTGTTGATATTTTCTTATACTGCTGTACTATTTAACTTTGACATCAGAACATCGGGTTTAAAAATAAATGTATATTATTCAATATCAAACTTATGGATTTTTTTATATTTTAGAGCCATTTATTAAAAAAAATTCATATATGCGTCATAGCTGCACTGTATTAATAACTTTTTCCAAATAAAATTATAAACAAAAATTTGAGAGGAGAATTACCGTAGAATTCTAAAATGTACTATACAATACTTTATAAATTGTTTACATAATTTCTCCTTTAAATATGTAAGGTTGAGTTTGATTCATTAGTTAATTGTGAAATTGTTAAATAAATACTGCTTTAGAAATACAATTAATTAGAAACTTAGTAAGTGTAAGAAGGTATAGTGGATAATATGAATATAATATAAAATTATTTTTTTGCATCTGTGATATTATATATCAAATATATAATTCTTATTTTATTAATAAAATAGTTTACACACAAACCTAGTATATTGATCTCTAATTAAGAATGTATACGTAATGTACGAACGTATAATGTACGTCACAACATGTCTGCTACCCTGATATGTTTTATGATGATAAGTTTACGAAATAAACTCTTCACAATTATTTTGTGCCATTAGTATAAAATTGGCTTCACAGATGGACTTTAATCTAATTAACTTTTTTTCTACTTGATGCTTCGGGTACATTAAATGTTTCCGAAATCTATGGCATTTTTACGTGGATAAAATATTCGTCTTATAAAAATAAATAATTTTATGTCTAGTAAAACTACGCATTTGCAAAAAGTTTTTACTTCTATAAGTATATCCATCATTGATTAACCGAATAAATATTAGAACCGATTCAAACTATTTTTAATTAAAAGTTTACTTGATTTTTCATTTAACAACGTACTTATTCATTAGTATAGCTCACTAGGATTGTTATGACTAATGTTGTCGTTTATCGTAAACTGAGGTCTTGGTGACAAATTAGTGAAACTGACATCCCCACAACACACTTTCATTTTTCTGGTAGTTGTAACTGTTTAGAAAATCGTAAAATTATAAAGAAGGTAAACATGTTTGTTATATAATGTGAAAAATGAACTCACGAAGTTTCTCATTAGGACTGGTTGGCAGTAACTTGTTACCCAAAACTCTAATACTTCTGGTGTAATGAGTTATCAAGGGTTTAAATTGTCCCTTGAAGATCATAGACATCGCCCCAAACACAACGTCAAAGGGACTAATAGCTCATATACTGACCAAAAGGTTCAGGCACTAAGGGCGGTCTACCTAATAAGTTATCAGCTTGATTTCAAATAAACTTAAAACACCTTTCATCAGCATATTAAACCGAATGTTTTTTGTTGTAGATTTTAAATACATTAACTGCTTTACTGAAAATAAATGTAGCAAGCAGACTTTCCCCTCTTTCTTCCAAATTTATATTTATTTATGTTATGAAAAGTTAATTATTAGCTAAACTTATATTTAAAAACACGTAGGGAAGTACAAGGTTGCACTGTAATATTATCTCATTCCAGTTATGAGATCAATAATATTGGTATCTGTCATTACACGATAATAGCAATAGCAGTTAATTGGAACGATAATTGCTTTGTCGTTCCAATTAACTGTCGTTCCAATCCCTGGAAGCGGACTCAATTAGTTTTCTTTAATATTGTAGATTGATGTTTATGTAATTTCAATAAATTATATTAATATTTTTGACTCTTTTAGTTCAATGATTTTAGTATAATATTACTGGTATATGTTTTTAAAACTAAAAACTTCTCTTTTGTATCAAACTAATACATTTAATGTGAATATTTTCCCGAAAATATAAATCATATTTGGATAAGAATATTCCTAACCACTATTATTAACTGACATTAGCTAATGTAAAAAGAGTTTAAAATTTAACAAAAGTTGCAGCCATTTAACTTTTCCACCACCCAATTTAATGTTGAGTACTATTTTTATAGAACGTTGATAAAGATCAGAAAGTCCTCTCATAATTCAATTTCAAAATCCATTTATTGCCATTAACCTAAAACAAATAATACGTCTAGTCAACTTAATCACAAAGATAGATATTGAGAAATATTTATGATATTTTTAAGCATTTCGTAGTAATTAGTAATATATAGTTCTAGTAAATATATAGTTTTGTTTACAGGAAACTTGTAATTGCGGCAATGAAATAATCAGGAACTGGTAAATGATTTGCATAGAAGTATGGCTCTTAAGAAACTTGCAGTCTAAATGCTGGCTGTTCATATCAATTGTAGTTTCTAGTTCCATATTTATGTACATATTGATTAAAATTCTCTAAGTAGCTTTTTACATATAACAGATTAGCTTGAGTAAAGAAGCTAGTACTGATTGCTCAGACTCTCTTGTTTTTTCAACCACGTCATTAATCTGATAGTTAACTTTTTGCATCGAAAAACATATTGTGCTCTCATTGAGTTGTCCCATAACACAACCCCATATTATAAATGACAATGGAAAAAGTCGGCCAAAGAAAGTTTCTTAATCGACATTAAATTTAATTTTGAATAAGAGATAGTATGCCCTATATAGCTTAGAAACAACTTGAGTGCAATCTAGTTTGTCATCAATATGTGTTCCTAAAATATTTACTTATCTTTTCTTCAAATTATTTAATTTGAGAGTATAAACGTTTTTAGTTTTATCATGATTAACTTTTATACCATTAAATAGGAACCAGTAAACTACCATAACAGAATTGTCCTGCATAATACCCATTGAATCCCCCTTCATTAGTAATTAAGTGTCATCTGCGTAAAGGACAACTTGAAACGGAATATTAAATGGTAAGTCATTTATCATCACAGTAAACAAGAGTGGTCCAAGAACAGAGCCCTGGGGAACACCTCTGATAACAGTTTCAGCATCAGACTCCTGAACCCCCCCCCCTCAGTATTAATTGATCTAAGTAACAATCCTGACTTCGATTATTTATGTAGAACTTCAATAGACTTAACTCATTGCCCTTAACACCATTCATATCTAATTTCTTTAATACTCGTAAAATATCATGAGAAATAACCACAAACCCTTTACTTAGGTAAAATTTTTAAAATTAAAATGACGGTAAAATGAAAGTATTTTAAAAAACTTTAAGAACATTATACACAACATCATTAACAGCATAAATATTAAATCCTCCAACCATGAAATCATATTGATAGTTGCAGAAAATATTGTAATTAAAATTGTTCATAAATATGGTTCGTTGAATTATACTTGCAGCTTTTTGCTTTGTTCTTGTAAATGTATTTTATTCGGCTATATGCGTATGTTTGCAAATATGGCTCTAGCATTATACAGTATATCCTTTAAATACTATATTTATTATGAATATTATTTACATAAGTATTGTATCTTTTTGTTCATATATCATTAATGATTAACCTAAAGAGCCGGTGGTTATTAGCTGATCATTAAAAAGTTTGTTTGACTCCAAAAGTGATTGCACTTAGAATCTTATCTAGATGAAAAATAATAATTATTTTTTATTTAAAATGTATTGCTAATTAAAGCCAGTAATGATTTCGTAAAAGGAAATTAAATGTAATAAATCATACAAGTTATTAGAATATTCATAGATATGCCTTGAGACTGTTCAAACATAGTTTGTTAAATACAGTTTCAACCATCCAATACTGCAATATTAGGTGTGATTGCAGGATATTGAGAATATTGGACCTGATAAGTTCTCGGAGTGTTGTTTCAGATTACGTGACTTATTACTTCCACCACTATTACTTTGAACATATGGATTGATAAACTACGGAAATACAGCGTGATGGTGAACTAATAAAAATAATATCAATAGTTGGATTTATATATATATATACAAGCATATTACTTGTTGGTACATATATAGTACAAGTAAACGTCACACAACACAAATATATTACAGTATAAGCACAAAATGCACAAATATTATGGTGAGCGTGGTTTGCCAAAATCGATCACCATAATATTTGTGAATTTTGTACTTGTATCGTAATATATTTGTGCATTTTGTGTTTATACTGTGATATATTTGTGTTGTGTGACGTTTACTTGTACTGTATTTTATTTCATTATTAACACGAGTCACATGAAGTAAGTCAAACTGTACAAAAAAATGTATTAAATATGTTTCCCCACATTACTAACCGGTACACCCTGACAGGAATTCATATACTGAGTACGGGCACTTTTCAATAAAATAATACTTAAGTTTAAGAATGAATGTTGTGATATATCAATGGATTTTAGTTGTTGAGGTAGGGAATTAAACAATCGAGAAGCAGAATAATGGAGACCTTTCTCTCCAAGTGTAAATCTGTGAATGTGATACGTCATATCGTTTCTGTTCCGAGTGTTGTACAAGTGACCAGCTTTCTTCTCTATGAATAAGTGACTATTCGTTTTAAAGAATGACAACACTTCAAGGATATAAATGCCCTTTATATCCTTGAAGTGTAGTGTCAGAATAGTAAGTCCTTGAAAAGCGGCTAGCAGTGGTGTTTTACCTGAAAACTCTTAATATGCCATTTGATGAGCCCCAAAAGCAAATGCCATATTTAATTCGGCTATAAACTTAGACATAATATACCTGAAGCTGGATTTCCATGGAGACCACAGATGTTAATACTCTGAATACAAAAATCATGATGACAATTTTTCACAGAGGAAATCCACATGCTTTGACCAATTTAGACGTTCATCCACAGTATTACCTAGCAGCAAAGCAGATTCTGAAGGTCTGATACCATTCAAACTGTACAAACCAAAGTGACGGAAATGTTTGGTGAACAGCATGATTTATGTCTTATTTTCTTTTAAATGCGTTTAAAACAATTTTATTTTAATAAATAGGTTTTAAAACATTAATTAGAATTATTACTTTATACTACATGAATAAATACGTAAGCTATAATAACATATATAGTGAGGAGGTTTGTATGGTTTTCGTCTGATAAGTTCCATGATGACCATATTATTTAAATATATTTGTAGTAATAAAGCATATTTTCAATATATTTCAATCATATTGTCAGTCAATTATTACAACATGATGTTGAATATAAAGATATATTAGTGGTATATCCCTTTTGAAAACCATACAACTTACAAAATGATTACACTGTTGCGGATTTTGAAAAACGACTTAAATATGAAGGCGTAGGTTAGTCACACCATTATGACCGGCGAAGAACGGGTGGAATGATTCCCCCCGCTGAAATATGCTGCTGATATGAACTAAACATAGCACGCAGGTCATGTTCTACCCAGCCCATATAGTCGTGCAACCCTACTAGTCCCTTTCTTACGTTATCGTTGTTGGAGATATCCATGAAGGTTGAAGTATGCAGATGAGGTTCTCTGGAGACACCAGATACACCATCAGGACACTATTTTTGTACAGTTCTACTCTCCCATTATTTACGTTATGGTTTCAGAAATGTCCATGAAGGTTGAGGTATGCAGATGAGGTTCTCTGGAGACACCAGATCGCCATCAGGATACTGGGTATGTACAACCCTCCTCTCTTATTATCTACGTTATTGCTGTCGGTGATATCCATCAGGGTTGAGGTATGCAGATGATGTTCTGTGGAGACACTTGATATTCCATCAGGACACTATTACTGTACAACCCTCCTCTCTTATTATCTACGTTATAGTTGTCGGTGATATCCATCAGGGTTGAGTTATGCAAAAGATGTTTTGTGGAGACACTAGATATTCCCTCAGGACACTATTGCTGTACAACCCTCCTCTCTTATTATGTACGTTATTGTTGTCGGTGATATCCATCAGGGTTGAGGTATGCAGATGATGTTCTGTGGTGAGACCCATCCCCCACCAAAGCTGGAAAGCGTGCCAACCGGGGGATGGCTCAAAACAAGTCAAGCGAAGGGATCACGGGTGGCAGTTGGAGGGTCCAAAATAAAACTCGGCAGCTGAGCAAAACTACTTTATTACCAAGAAAGCTGCAAAACTAGCTGGCAGAAGGCCACAATGTAAATTCGCACTTAAATCAATAATAATAAACCCTAAAATTAATAAGATAATGCACAAAAGCTACAAAAACAACAAACTCAACAAATACCAAAATTACCAATTAACAACTACATGGCCTATCTGCAGCCTAGCCAGAGACACCCAAAACGTAACAAAATTTTAATGCCCAAATAAAATTTAGAACTTTTGGCTCACAACAATTAAACCGGCAATTTAGCCCACATCCCATGATTCCACCGGGGCCAGGGAGTAAGCCGGAATCCCTGGGCAGCTCCGAATTAGAAGTTAAGCAAAGCACAATAATCCCCTTTTGGTGAAGAATTTTTAAAAATTAAATAAGTTAAAAGAAAATATAACACGGTACCGTTCGAGTAAAAATTCACTTCAAAACACCCCTAATACACTTCACAAAAAAATAAATAACAAATAACTAGGCCTAAACATATAAATAAATAATAACAGGATTTAACAATGGGGACCTAACAAATATAAACTCTAACATATCAAACAACAAAATAAACTAATTAAACTACATAACAATTTAACACTAAAAGCTCTTTTTGTATTTTAAGTTTTTTTTTTTTTTTTTTTTTTTTTTAATAAAAAAAACATATAGGTCCCCATGGCTGTGTATCACTTTGTCCAATCCGTTTAGGCCTCGGCCAAATTCAATAGTTCCCCAAACTTTTTTTTTCTTCTTTCATTTTGCACTTTTTTTTACTTCTTAAATTAAATCCCCAGCTCAGCCGCCGGGGAACCAAAAAGGAACGCACTGACCTGAGGACAGAAGACTTCTACCCCAAAGATGTAGAGCGGGTAGCGGGTGACTCCAGGCTCCAACATGGTCCTCAGGCCAGGCTAGCAGTGCAGAAGGTCGACAATCCCCGGACGGCAGGCTGAGGGTAGAAACGTCCTACTCAAGGACCCTGGAGTTTTAGAGTCTCTAGCCGATCATTGTAAGGTGGTTCGGCCGCAGAGAAAGCTAGAAGAACGGCCACCTGACAGACGAAGGCTGGAACACGGAACGACCGAGTCCGAGCCAACGGCCACCAAAGTACGCGAATCGCCGGGCACAAGCGAAACTCAGGCAGTCCGGCAGACGACGACGAAAAAAAAATGTACCGGTCAAAAGACCCGGTACAGTGGAGACACTAGATACTCCATCAGGACACTATTGCTGTACAACCCTCCTCTCTCATTATCTACGTTACAGTTGTCAGAGATATCTATGAAGGTTGAGGTATACAGATGAGGTTCTGTAGAGACACCAGATGTGCCTCCAGGACACTAGTACAGTACAACTCTCTTCCCTCATTATTTACGCTACAGTTGTCAAAGATATCTATGGAGGTTGAAATATGCAGATGAAGTTCTGTTGAGACACCAGATATGCTATCAGGACAGTGATGCTGTACAACCTTCTTCTCTCATTACCTACGTTATAGTTGTCACATATATCTATGTAGGTTGAGATATGCAGATGAGGTTCTGTAGAGACACCAGATATGCCACTAAGACACTAGTACTCTACAAAGCTTTTCTCTCATTATCTACGCTACAGTTGTCAGAGATATCTATGGAGGTTGAGATATGCAGATGAGGTTCTGTAGAGACACCAGATATGCCATCAGGACAGTGATGTTGTACCTCATTCCTCTCTCATTATCTAGGTTATAGTTGTCAGTGATATCTATGGAGGTTAATATATGCAGATAAGGTTTTGTAGAGACGCCAGATATGCCATCAGCACACTAGTGATGTACAAACTTCCTTACCTGTGATCTGCGTTGTAGTTGTTAGGTATATCCATGAAGGTTGAGATACGCAGATGAGGTTCTGTAGAGACACCAGATATGTCATCAGCACAATAGTGATGTACAAACCTCCTTACCTGTGATCTGCGTTGTAGCTGTTAGGTATATCCATGAAGGTTGAGATACGCAGATGAGGTTCTGTAGAGACACCAGATATGTCATCAGCACAATAGTGATGTACAAACCTCCTTACCTGTGATCTGCGTTGTAGTTGTTAGGTATATTCATGAAGATTGAGGTACGCAGATGAGGTTCTGTAGAGACGCCAGATATGCCATCAGCACACTAGTGATGTACAAACCTCCTTACCTGTGATCTGCGTTGTAGTTGTTAGGTATATCCATGAAGGTTGAGGTACGCAGATGAGGTTCTGTAGAGCCACCAGATATGCCATCAGGACACTAGTGATGTACAAACCACCTTACCTGTGATCTGCGTTGTAGTTGTTAGGTATATCCATGAAAGTTGAGGTACGCAGATGAGGTTCTGTGGAGACACCAGATATGCCATCAGGACACTAGTACTGTACAACCCTTCACTCTCATTATTTACGATACAGTTGTCAGAGATATCCATCAAAGTTGAGTTATACAGGTTCTATAGAGAAACTAGATATGCCATCAGGTCAGTGATGTTATACAACCTTCTTCTCTCATTATCTAGGTTATAGTTGTCAGATATATCTATGGAGGTTGAGATTTGCAGATGAGGTTCTGTAGAGACACCAGAAATGCTATTAGGACACTAGTACTGTACAACCCTTCTCTCTCATTATTTACGCTATAGTTGTCAGATATATCTATGAGTTGAGATATGCAGATGAGGTTCTGTAGAGACACCAAATATGCCATCAGGACACTAGTGCTGTACAACCCTTATTATCTTATGATCTACGTTATAGTTATCAGAGATATCCACGAGGGCTCAAATATGCATATGAGGTGCTTTAGGATAACTAGATATGTAAAAGTGAGAAATACTCCTAGTCTGTGGCTTAACATAATGAGGAAATGTTTTTATGTATCACTCATTTATTTTTATTGTTGTTTTCTATGTAATTATATACTTATACAAACATGTATGCATTGTTTTTAGGGTAACATTAAAGTATGTTATTATATTATGTGATTAAGAAACGAAACGTGTTTTAACATGTATATTATTTTTTAAGTAATTACACAAATTTGACTTAATTTTATCTTGCTGTGTTAAAATACATTAATAAATTTAATTAATGTTTATTTTTTATTTTTTTGTTCTTTATTACCAAAATGTCCCACCATAACCTTATTACTAATACGTTTTGAACTCGTGCGATTTACTGGGCCATCTTTTTAGTTGCCCATCAATCAATGCCACTGTACGTGTATGGGTGGGCGGGTGGGTCAATGCCACTGTACGTGTATGGGCGGGCGAGTGGGTCAATGCCATTGTACGTGTATGGGTGGGCAGGTGGGTTAGTATCATTGTACGTGTATGGGTGAGCAGGTGGGTTAGTATCATTGTACGTGTATGGGTGGGCAGGTGGGTTAGTACCATTGTACTTGTATGGGAGGGTGGGTGGGTCAGTACCACTGTACGTGTATGGGTGGGCGGGTGGGTTAGTACCATTGTACGTGTATGGGTGGGCAGGTGGGTTAGTACCATTGTACTTGTATGGGAGGGTGGGTGGGTAAGTACCACTGTACGTGTATGGGAGGGTGGGTGGGTCAGTACCACTGTACGTGTATGGGAGGGTGGGTGGGTCAGTACCACTGTACGTGTATGGGTGGGCGGGTGGGTTAGTACCATTGTACGTGTATGGGTGGGCAGGTGGGTTAGTACCATTGTACTTGTATGGGAGGGTGGGTGGGTCAGTACCACTGTACGTGTATGGGAGGGTGGGTGGGTCAGTACCACTGTACGTGTATGGGTGGGCGGGTGGGTTAGTACCACTGTACTTCTATGAGAGGGTGGATGGATCAGTACCACTGTACGTGAATGAGAGGGTGGGTGGGTCAGTACCACTGTACGTGTATGGGAGGGTGGGTGGGTCAGTACCACTGTACGTGTATGGGAGGGTGAGTAGGTCAGTACCACTGTACGTGTATGAGTGGGCGGGTGGGTTAGTACCATTGTACGAGTGTGGGCATGTGGTTACAAACATTTACTACGACTATAGTGTATTGTACATCCACGACTATCACGTTACAAGTATTTAATGCTTTTAATTCTATTATAAATGCTACATCTTAATAAAGTTTAATGAATTGATTCATGAAAGCATTTTTTTACGAATATCACTCTAGTTTATCTTTCTCTTTCCTTCAGTAGTAAATTCTGTTAGTGTAAAATATAATGTTTTCCCTACCTTAGTAGCCTCATGCACTTAAAAAAAGTTAAGTACAGTGTAAGACTTTAAGTACAGAATCTAAATAAGTTTACAATAAATTTCAGTAAATAGGTAGTAGAGAAAATTCTCACTCACTCGTAGACCTGTTACTCCCAACGTATTTCCACGAAAGTGGAAAACCAACTTCCCACTACATTTATCTAATTTATATCAGACCAAGGCGTGTTCCATGAGCTGGAGACAGTTCTACCTTCAGGTGTAATTACTTAAGACGCTACAGAAATGATATATTAATTTATGATTTAGATCCTTTTCAAAATCGTCCTCAGAGACATCAACTAATTTCTATTTTTAACATTTTACAATTCAAAGTTTAAATATATTTTGATTAATCTAATAAATTTCTTATTAATTAAGATACTGGATGTACATTTTATTTATTTATATTTTTTTATCATTATTAATCATAGAACGCAACCTTTGATTTGAAATAAAAATTACAAACACAAAACATATATCTGTAACATATTTTATTATTATTATTAATATTATTAACAATTATTATTAAGTGTCAGACTTATCAGTTAGCTGAAAATCAGACCAACACTACGTGGTTCGGATTCCAAGTAAAGCTGTTGGTCCCATAGTTCACCTGGCTATTGGGCTATTAATAAATAGTCCTTTATGAGCTAAGTCGAACTCAGATAGTAACAATGACTACACTCGTTCATCTAAACTCATCACACTCATTCATTCCTCATATTCGCCCATATCTCTACGATCGACGTCTTAGAGATGAATAATGAATAATAATAATAATAATAATAATTAATACTACTATTTATATGATTTTACTATTATTTATATGATTTTAATAACAATTTTGTTTTAACGATTTTGTTTCTGACTCGGTCGTTGGAGCTCTTTCCACTTTCTCGACTTACAATAATCTTTCATTCAGAGAGACATTTGTTTTAAAATATTCCTCCACAATAAACATTCTCTGGTCTTTGCTCAAAACCCTGCTTCTAACTTCAACTTAACGACATTACACGAAACACAAACAAAGTGAACAATAATGTAACAATGTAATCAGCTGATAGCCAAGTAAGAAGAGAAACCAGGGCTACCAACCTATGAACTTGTAATTATATTAATTTCACTTTCTGTACTTGTGAATAGGGTTGCGTTTTAAAAGAAACATCCTGTATAAAAGCCCACAATTTAAAAAACATTAACGAAATTAATTAAAATTTAAACAAATAGAAATCATGCATTGCAGAGTAACAGTGTATGGTAACCAGCCAATAGTTACATAATGATCCTAATAATAACTATAAAATAAGAAAGCTTAACGTAATAAAATGCCAATGATTGTATTTATTAAGTCATTTCCTTATTAATAATTAAGTAAAAGAACGCTAACATTTTCATCTCTAGAGATCTTAAACAAAACATTCATTTAGTTTGAGTGGTCTCACTGAAAAATATAAGAAGAAAACTATTTATATTAATTATTTTGATTATTTATTGAGAAGAGGACAAAGTATACAATGTCCTTTTCTTCTATGTTTATATATATAGTTATTTTTATCGTTATACATATACTAATAGGACAGAGTGAAGGAAATAGAGCTGTTTCTCATCAAATAGTTATACGTCATCACATTAATTACAGACTAATTAAACAAGTCACTCAGATATAATTTTGTGTATTTATATTTTGTTTTATTTTAATTCAATCTAAAAAAAGTTAGTATTCATTTACTTAAATTCACATCTAATAAGAGTATTGTATAAAAATCTTTGTACTAACCATAATAAACAAGTAAATATAAAGCAGTTGCCAGTAAACAACCAACTGAATATCAGTAATGGTCATTCTGCTTTGATAATATTATATTTTCATAGGATTTTCACATTATCTGCCCACACACTCTCTTATAAATATATTATTTACTATAATTGTTTTAAGTAGATAAGTATCCTAAGCATGTAACATATGTAATTTATTTTATATTTAAGATGTATATTAGTTTCAACATAAATCAATGCTACATCTATGACTTAAAATCGTAAAGGTAACAAGAATTTAAAAAGTATTAAGTATACAAATTTATTTATATTGTGTTACCTATACAATATGTTAGTACTAAACTTCAAGATCGATTATGTATTTTACCAAGCGTCTTTAAGTTCCCAATGATCTTGAGGGAATATCCGAGTCAGAGATCTTTACATTTAGGTTGAGAGCTACATGAATGTTTCACGAGGCATTTATTATTGAGACACGCTGTAGTTGAGCCTTTGTATTTCTCAGACAATCATTCCAGGTTATATTCTGCTAAAACTTGTGTTTTCCAGATAAGTTTCAAGTAGTTTTACTTAAGACAAACATTTGTTTTGAATTACAATTATCTACCAAAAACGCAATTTAACTTTTGAGTGACGTGCCGTTTCTCTCACGTATATCTACTACGTTACAGGCAGGACGATCTTTTTTATTAACACTGTAAGTATTCTGATGTTGGATGCATACTTTTTTTTAGTTTGTTGATACTTATTTGTGTCATTACGTTCGTAAGATATCAATAGGTCATATTATAAAATGTTTTATTTTGTACTTACCAACTTTTACAAAATCTTAACCTAAACCCCCTGCATACACAAAAACGTTGTTATTGCAATCTCAACTCACTCCTGTTCAGTTAAGTTTTACAAATTTATATGAATAACAAAGTTTACACGATTAAATTTTGAATTTTTATACTATCATTATAAAAAGTAAATTCATTTAAGTAAAAAAGTGTGTTACATGAAATAATGACCATTTAAGAGTGTAGTTTCAAAACGTTCTACAGATAATAAGTGTAATTAAAAAATACCTAACTTGATTCTTTATTTGTAGTTTATTTATGTTTTACTACTACACTTCCTTAAGCTTAGGACTGTGAAAAGTTTAAATATTTATTCAAATGTGTACAGCAATTTGAAATGTTAGTATCTGCAAACACTTTTAAAAAATGTGACATTAAACTTATCAACCCCTAGTTGATAAATTATTCGAAATATAATCTTAGTGTTTATACATTTAATTTATTTTTCTCGGTAAACAGGGTTAGTTACACATGAAAGGGAATATTATAATACTTGGTTCATTGCAGTAGAAAGTGCAGATTTCCCATTAGCTTAGTTCAGTGTTTCCCTTAACTTTTTAAATATAATTACAACTTCTTAGAAGGTTCCGTGTTGTTTGTTGAATACAATATAACCGTACGTGTATGGTTGGGTGGGTGGGTGAATACCAGCATACGTGTAGGGGTGGGTGGGTGGGTAAATACCACCGTACGTATGTGGGTGGGTGGGTGAATACCAGCATACGTGTATGGGTGGTCAAGTGGTATCATATATCTTGTGTTTGCTGGGAGGGAGGGTGGGACAATCATACATCTTGTGTATGCTGGGAGGGAGGGTAGGACTATTATGTAACTTGTGTGTGCTGGGAGGGAGGGTGGGACAACCATATATCTTGTGTATGCTGGGAGGGTGGGACAATCATATATCTTGTGTGTGCTGGGAGGGACGGGTGGGACTATCATGTATCTTGTGTATACTGGGAGGGAGGGTGGGACTATCACATATCTTGTGTATGCTGGGAGGGAGGGTGGGACTATCATATATCTTCTGTATGCTGGGAGGGAGGGGGGAATATCATATATCTTGTGTATGCTGGGAGGGAGGGTGGAACAATCATGCATCTTGTGTGTGCTGGGTAAATTACTGGTGGATATTATTTTTTTTTTTTTTTATCCCTACATGTATATTTATTTTTTAAAACAATGTTATGGTTATGGTTAAAACACCTTTCAGAGTTAAAGAATCTGTGCCTTTTTTTCCTATAAAATTGTTTAGAATTATCTTAAAGCATGACTTAGTTGTACTGGAACAAAGAGAAAAAATTAATTGCAAGATAAAACTGGATAAAAAGTATAACAACTATTTGAGCTCTTTATAAAATTTTACCTCGTATATCCATTAAAACACTGACTGAACTATTTAGACAATCATTCAGGAATTAAAAAATTTGGAGATTGATCTACCAGTTTAAATAACATGTTTTTACTTGCTAGAGCCAGTGGCCGAACGGTCTCAATCGTCAGGGCTCGGAGCTTGAGTCAGCGCAGGTTCGAATCCGGCCTGGATGTATTTTAGCAATAAAGTTCATCTTGTACTAAACTGTTTTGCTCCCATTTTAGTAAAGATAAAGTAATTATAAATAAAATATGAATTACTAAAGATTACTCCAACATAATTGCTATTCTGTAATATTAATATATATTTTCCAAGAAAGTGCTTTTGCGATATAATTGTAGGTCAACAATTTGTTCTCCACAACTTCCAATGTCAATTGTATAATAGAACCAATTACAATATGTACAAAGGATCCAACGTGGGTGAAACGTTCAATATCTATGTACATATTGTAATAGTTCTTTGGACCGTCTACTTGGGGTTCTTTTTGGAGAATATAAATCACCAGCGACTCGATCCCAGGAAGTAGAGTCAAAACATTGACCATCTCTGAATTGAAAATATGGCATATAAATAGAGCAAGACAATAAATATGCTGTATATTTGTATAATCAAGTAGTCCGACTTTTCTTACTATCTAAAGTGTACATATCGAAATTGGTATGATTTGCTTAACATTTGCAATTTGCTATTGTATTGTTGATAGCAAAAAATCAATAAATAAATAATATTATTTTATGGGATTGAAGCTGTTTATGTGTAACCAACGAATAAACCTTATAAAAGATATTAACCTATTTACTCATGTACATTAATCTAAAGTTATAAAGCTGGTGTAATTGGTAATATATAGCCAATATTTATCCAATCAAAGTTACGGTTTGCTTTTTTTATCTGCCGCTTGTATCGCTTACTTAACCGTAAAATTGAATAGTGTTTTATTAGGTTCTTTTACAAATAACTTTTGATATAAATTGATAAGTTTAAGGATGTTCGATTGAATTTTTTTGTTGATTCTTTTTAATAAAATTTTGTCTTCTTACAAGTAATAAGTATGTCGACGAAAACAATTTAAAAAAGTTATGGACATATGACTACATAAAGTGGTTTATTTGGCCTCTTTTGGTTCTTAACTCATTAACAAATCATGCGCTATATTTATTCAATTTTCAAAAATATAATTGACAAATGGTTTTAACCAAACTAAAATAAATTAAAACTAATAAATAAAAAGATAGTTTTGTAGGTGTAAACAATTATTATTTAGTAAATGACGTCCATACGAATTTCAAGTTGAAATTTGTAAAATTATTCTTAGCCAGAAAGGTAGATTTAAATATTTTTTTATTATTTGTACAAATAACCTTTGATCTAAATCGGTCAATTTAAGGCTGTTCGATCGAAATTAGTTTTGAAATTGTTTTGCATTAAATCTTTATTGATAAAGTTTACACTAAATGAGGGAGTTATTCACGTTTGTACTCCAGATATGCACCAAGAGTGGTAGCATGGCATTCACTTTGCTGCTACTCATGGCGACAGTGGCGGTGAAACGTTGTACTAAACTCCATCCAGTGCCGAACTGAGCCAGTGGGACGAACAACCAGGCCTTGATTAAGTCAATTTTCATTGGTTTATGAAGGTTTAAAGAACGTTAACTAATGACACATAAAATCAGTTAAAAGTTTCCGTGTTAAATTATCTCAAATTATTTTTATTATTTCATAAATTCTTGTTAAAAACAACATTTAATCTGTTTCAAAATAAAACAAATATAGCAATGTATTAAATGTAATACGTTTGTTTTATTAATTTATTAAATGAAAAGTTTACTTTAAGTGAATGAGTCATGGTTTTCGTATGATTCTACAAAATTTTATTTTATTTTACCCACCCATTGGGTTCTTTTCAACATACTGTCTTATGATTACAATGCCTCAGATATCATTCATTTTTTCCTATTTTTTAGTGAATTTAAAATCGAATTTTGTTTCTAACAGACTAACAAATTTGGTGTATGCTATTTTATTTTTTCGTTGCAGTTTTTTTTTTTTTTAATAATAATCTTTAAACCCCTATAAAAGTAATAATAACTTTGCAAGAATATATTATTTCATATATATTCAGGTTCTATTTATATTATTTCTGAAGAAATTTCGGCCCAATTGACGCATTGCATATTTTTAATTAGTATTTGTATTTAACAAACTACAACATTCGTTTTAGGTTATATATGATGAAATGTATTTAAAGAGGTCTACTAATAAAATCTATTAAAATTACATTAGCTTACCATTGGTTTACTAACTTTCTATATTAAAATGGCTTAGTATACAGTATAGTCAAAAATATTGTTAAAAATAATTAAATTAAAAATAATATTTCGGGAGTAAGTTACCAAGTCTAATCATGATATACTATTCCAAACCTAATTAAGTTTTTAAATATAAAATACTTTGTAGGTAAACTAATTGCCTAGTTGTCGATGTTATGTAAATTGTAATATATTTAGAAAAGTAGTGTTTCAACTACTAAATCTATGTTACAGCTATGTACACTGATGTAAGTACGTGAAGATTGTCTCTGTGCCAATATAATACTGTGGTACCATCTGGTGTGGAAATGACGCACTTCATTTCCTCTTATTGTACATTTACCTCTTCTTACCCTACATTGCAAAGAGACGAACAAGTATTATATAGAACATACCTTTACATTTAATAAAAGCAATTAGTTTATGGCAGTAATATAACTGTACTAATTGAACTTATTTTATAAATTGATTAATTAATTTTATTAAAACTGTTATAGTACTATAGTATTATTGCTGAAAACACATACAAAAGTGATTTATAAACTTATCTAAACACAATATAAAAATACTAATGATCCAGTAAATATTTGTTTGATAATATTGAAGTCAATCACTCACTGCTATTACAAATATTCCAATGTTTTGGAGTTTTTTTATTGGCCCTAAAAGTGGTATCAAGTAAACACAATTAATCACTTTTTACGATATGATTTCATTTTAACCATACTTATAAGCTGATAGAAACTTATATTTGATAAAGCACCTTTGTCGACACAGTATTTAATCCCTGTATACAATGTGATACAACTCTTCTAGAAGAGTATATAATCCAAATACACGATAGAAAAAGTTGTATTAATATAATTTTCTTCTAGCTGGATCTTATATGAGACACAAAAAAGATAAATGAACCAAAATTTATAGCTTTTTAATTAATTAATTTTTTTAATTAATTAATTATTTTAATTAATTAATTAAATTTATTTACCAAAAAATAGCTTGAAGTGTATTTTTTAAAATGGGAAGCTTGTTTAGTTGATAATCCATTTTAATATACGAACCCAATAACTGTTTTAGTTTTGAGCAGAGATGTGGATTATTTGACGCACTTAATGTAAAAATAAAACATTTAAAATGTATTTTATTTGCACAGAGTACTTTGATGTAAAATATTTGAATTTAATTTCAAAATAAATTATATTAAGAGTCAATGTTAGTGGTTTCATGCAGAATAACTACTGCCGGCAAATTGAAAACCATTTGGAATCAATTAAAAGCTTTACTTTGATCTTTTCCTTATACCGTCTGATATTAACTTTAAATTAGCATCAAATTTGCACTGATTGGTAAATAAGGATTTCGAATGAGTGTGATAAGGCCGACTACTCCTTAAATGTGGGACAACAAATGGTATAAAGAAAATCGAATGGAGAAACTCAAACGTGAACAGTTTTAATAGGCCTACTATAAATTTCAATAAACATAATTGGAAAAAGAGTAGTCTAAAATATAAATCTAAACTTCTAATATCATAAACAATATAAATTTTAAGCAAGGAACAACATTAAATTACAACAATAATCTTGTTTTAAATAACAACAAAATAGTGCAAAATTTCAGCTATTTGACAAGCTTTATTCTCACATCTCCTCCCTACAAAACATCTGAACCCTAACCCCCACCCATTCACATCCAGTTGTATTGTGGACTATATGAAGTGGAGCTTATTTCTCAAAATATTATTATTGGCATTTTTCGTTTACTTCACTACAGCTGTAAAAGCATTATCGGACGTCGACTATACATTTTTTGTTTACATTCTATTTTATCGTCTGATTTGAGTCTATACCCTTTTATTCTAACCATTCAAGTGTTATTCTTATTTTTCTAAGATATTTTGAAAATTTCACATTTGTTTATATAAGTTAGATAACTTTACACAAAATTAAAAGAGAAAAAGAGTATTATGATTTTTTTTAAAGTTGTCATTTACTTTTACATTTTGCTATGGAACTTTTTGATTTATAAACCAAATTGATAAGTTTGGTTTATAAACCAACTGTAATTTTCAAGAAGTATTAAATTTATATTTAGTCTGCCAGTATTTCTTTTTTAAAAGAAAAAAAATAACTATGCACTTTTCCCCATAATAAACTCTTTCCTCATATCAATTTTACTCCATTAAAAAAATGCCTCTTTGTTGTCGTCCGTAAACAGAGTTTCTCTTTGTTTTCTTTAATTATTTCACAGTTAGAATTTCTTTGATCTCTAATTAATCTCGTTTTTCTTTTGTATAATTTTAATGAACAGCACATAAATAAACATGAAGGTTATACTTGCCAAAAGGATTATAAAAATGAACTTCATTAAAAAAGACGAGTAATACTCTGTCATTATCTTTTTCCTTTTTTTATAAAGAGTGATTACTTTTTTTGGGAATTTTTACAATGAATTTTCGTATTGTTTTGTTGCACGCCAGAACTTATGTTTTTGTCCATTCAATTTATTATGGACTGTATTTTTGAATTTATTTACTTTTTCATGTTTCTTTAATTAAAATATTAATCTGGAAATCATAGAATGTTTTATTGACAAAACACCTAAACAATGACCAATAATGGTGTTATTTTAAATTTTATTTAAATTAGATTTTATATGTACTTGATTTAATACTTTTTATTACTAATTAAGTACTTAAAATATGCTTAGGTTAAAGGCTCATGCACTAAAAAATCATATATCTTTAAGGACGTAAAAACGATGGACAGCTTAAAAAATAAGTACAGTAATATTTAATTAATATCTTAGATATAGGCCAATTATAATTTAAAATATGAATTGATGAATAACCATAGTAACTGTTTCAGTCTTTAAGTGGTTAAGTAAATATGTAAAAAGGTCCATTTGTCTCCGTATACCGAGAATATTAGTGGTCACATTAAGTCAGCCTTCGTTATAAAAAAACAATCAATATTATATTGTGCCTATTTACATTTTTTTAAATACAGTACATTTAAAAAAATGTGTATGTTAAGCAAAAATGTTTTGAAAAACCTATTTTGCCTAAAACATACCCTCAAAGGCAGTATAACCACACTACCGTAGCTAGAAACAGTAATAAAAAGCTAAATTTTTTGATCAAATTACACAAAAAACTTAATGTGTAGTAATTTTTACAAATTTCTGAATTAGCGTGAATATTAGCGATAATATTAGGTTTGGTATATATTCACCCATTACTTGTAATTTATACTTTCTAGACTCTTATGACATTTACACATAATGACAATCATAATGCTACCCAACACGATGGTTATTGGTGATAATAATAGGGTTGATGTTGGTTACGCCCATTCCTCGAGATTTATTTTGGCTAGACTCTCGTAACACTTGTAAGTCATTGATATCGGTACTTAAAATGACATTTACTGTGCATTTCACCAATCTAACATATATTCAGACACAGTTTTACAGGAAATATATTAATTTGAGTTTTTTTCTTATTTTTTAAAGTATCTTATATATTTGTAATTAAATGAACTGGCACTAAAAGTATACATGAGGTTGAAATTTGAATGAGAAAACGTTTTAAAGACAAAAAATAACTTGGATTGCAGGAATAAGTAACAGTTGAAAGATGTTCAAAACTATACATTGGTAAAATGTGCAAGTAAATATGTCGTTTTAAAGGACAGTTAATTAGAATTGATCAGTTGCTGCTGCTGAGTTTGTTAATTAAGTATTCTTGAAACTTAGAAATAAAAAATATCTGAGGTTTGACCAACTGTTTTTTGGTTCAAATACACGGTTTTGTTTTATTTCATTCTTAATATGTTTGGTGATTTTTTCTTAACCCATTAGTAATCAATAATATGTTGTGAATCATTTTATTAATAATAAAATATCTATTTACGTATTAATTAAAATTTAATTGACAAATATTTGTATTTATATAATTCAAACAACTACACTAAGGATATATTTTATAGTAATTATCAAGGTTTTCAAGGAATTGAAATAAATATAGGGATGTGCTTTTACCCTTGATTGTATTACTAACATATAGATATCTCATGTAATAGGAACATGTGTACCAGTAATATGCGTAGATATTAAGTATGCTACTGCTGCTGTTTTAAACTGCTCACATTTACATATGACTACAATAAACAATAACGCTTCCCTACTACCCAAAACAGCTGATTATTAAACAAAGAATTAATCATCATATGAGAAATATATATGTGATTATATTTTTAACAACTCTAATTGGTAGGGTTCTTTAATTGTATGTAAACGACGATGTACATGGCTGTAAGTACGTAAATAGGTTTCTCTGAATACGTTATAGTTAGGTAACATCTGGCTGAGAAATGACGCTCTCATTCTGTAAATAAATTCATCCCCCCAACTTCCTGGATATTTTATGAAACAGGGGGGAATATTTACAATGAAGATTTTGTTCATTTTCTAATTAGAACATAAAAAAATAAAGAAAATAATTTTATACTGAAATAAAAATAAACGTTATATTTTACATTAAAGCAACTAGGATAGATATTGTTTCATCTAATTATGATTGTTTATGTTTTATAATAAATTAGTTAAAACTAACATTAAATTAAAAATACAGCAATGCAAATTAAATCCGTTTTTATTGTTAATTATATGAGAACTCTGCTTGCAAATACCAGGCATTATAAAAATAGTCACGTGATAATTGTAGGAAATAAAATAAAAATACCTTGTTTATATCATAAGTTTGTATAATCATGTTTAAATCTAACGTCATATAAACCCATTTAATAAAATTAACACCTTCATGATTCACAGGTCTTTATTTATTAGTGCACAGACACTTAGACAATACTCACTGCTACCCTAAAATTCTCAGATTTTTCATTGATAAATAAAGATTACTTTGACACCAATTATAAATTTGTAGGTGATTTTCCATTTTATATTTTTGTGAATACTTAAATGTGTGTTGATTATAATTTATAAATGTATAAATTAACTCAGTAAATATTATTTAAATTAAATAATAGAAGTGCACTACTGTAAGCCAGCTACTTACAAGTGTCATGGAGATTGCAGGCAATAGTTCTATTCTCGATCCTTTTAAAACTGACATGGCGTCCGCTAAATGTTTGCTATCGCAGAGGGCACTACTAGAGAGATCTGGGGTGTCCATGTCGGCTGGTATTTAATGTCCGGGTGTTGTGGCTTGTCAATTAGCTGAAAATGAGACCAATACTAAGTGGTTCGGATTTCTTTAGGTTCTTTAGTTCCGCTGGTTATCGGGCTAGTGCTCTTTTTTTTAAAAGAAACTCCAATATCAAAATGCACTTTCTGCCTAACGTTCCAATTTTAACATAACATTAAAATAATTTTAAAAAAACTTTTGACTTTCTCAACGTCAAAAACTGTATTTATGATGCATCTGTATAAAAAGATATGCCTAAAAATTTAAATCAGAATAATTAAGAAGGTACGAAATTATTAATAGTCTTTATAGTGATAAATACTACTTTACAATGACAATAATAATTTGTATAAAATATTAGTAATATGATACATTATGTGGCAGGAATTGAATTTATGTATTCTTAAAATATTGATGAGAGATCATGATGGGATAGTAACACGACAACCTACACAGTTACAAACAGTACTCAAATTAACTAAAAGATACACATTTATATGCAACTTTTGAATAATAATTTTCCGGTCACAACCGCGTCAACGTACTATATACAATATTTACAAGATAACCATAAAACAGTTTTGCTAACCTTGGTACTCTCTTGGAAAAGCCACTGTCTCAAAATGTCCAAAGAGATTTTAATGCAGTTTTTTTATTTTGATCACATAGAAATCGACTTTATTTTACTAATTATTTTTTTAAATTAGGTTCTCTCTAAATTGCAGTCTTAAAACAGTTCTTATTTAAAACCCTACATTTACAACACTTATGACACATTAATATGTATTTCAAATCAAAATCTTATTCTATTATATTCTTTAACAACTATCAATAGTGAGTGGGAAATTGACAGTAGTTATTTTCAAACATACAAAAAGGGAGCCGCTGACGATTAACAAAACATAGCCCAATGTTGTGTAAAAGTGAAAATCAATTCTGGTGGTTCCACAACTATAATTGAATTGGAAATATGGAGGCAATATACATGACACTAATGGATCGCTGTTGTGATTGAAATAGTTGACTCGACCCTTTATCAAAGTTCAATTATCACTTTTAGGCAATAAAATCTCTTCATTCGGGATTTCACAGTTTCCCAATTTCTGTCTTGTATTTTTCTCGTAACACATTTATGGAAAGCGGTATCAAAGGCGTTCCAAAGACGTTTTTATTTACTATAACAATACTTTCAGGTAGTGTGAACTTACAATTTAATAATATAAATGATTTTGATAAACAATCAAAGTTTAAATAAATTAAAGTTACATTTAAAATTTCCGTTAAAGAGTATGTATTGTTTCCAATAAAGTCATTGCATATTCAAAATTCTAGATAAGTTAATGTTTAAAAGGTCGTATTTTGTCCTAAATATTGAGTTTCATGACAAATATTTTGTTGTCAGTGGCCTTGACTGGAGACTTCCGAAGTTATCGCAAATTAGGCCTCTTGCTAGCTTAGGGGTTAGCACTTCTGCGTCATACGTAGAGTTTCACGGGTTCAAATCCCGGGAGGTCCACTACAAATTTACTTGATGGGTTTAGACCATTATCCCATATCAACTTTTGTAGATTTAGTTAAAAATACCACTGGCGTAAATACACCAGAAAAAAATAACAGTGTCCAGCAACATCGAGTGGAGCTACATTCACTCATCTACACTCTTTCGAAATCCTTACTCACTCATATACTAACGTAACATAAGAAAACTTAACTGATACTAACGTAACATAAGCCAACTTAACTTATACTAACGTAACATATACCAACTTAACTGACACTATCGTAACATAAGCCAACTTAACTGATACTAACGTAACATAAGCCAACTTAACTTATACTAACGTAACATATACCAACTTAACTGACACTATCGTAACATAAGCCAACTTAACTGATACTAACGTAACATAAGCCAACTTAACTGACACTATCGTAACATAAGCCAACTTAACTGATACTAACGTAACATAAGCTAACTTAACTTAGCCTAACCTATTCTGATTGAACCTACATGTAGTAACACTCTTCTCTAAACTGACTTAAATTGCATAGAAAATATTGGAATTGAGACGGCTCTTTTCTTAAAAAAAAGGAATGACGTTAGCTGGGACCTTATCCATTAATTCACTACCACTACTTTGGTTATGTTATGTTAGGTTTAGTTATGTTGTGTTAAGTTTGGTTTGGTTAACCTATGTTTATAGGTTATGTTAGGTTTTTACCTTCACACGCAGGTGTTCGTTTTGTCAACAAGTTCCCGGATTTAATTAGGAATTCCCCAACCCCCAAGGCGTTAAAAACTCGGCTCAAACGCTGTTTAGCGTCTCATGCATTTTATAGTGTGGACGAGTTTATGGTATACAACTGGGTGACCGCATAATCAGAAGACTGAAACCAGTGTCGGAAGTGGGGATTTGGTATGAGTGATTATGGTACGAGTGCAACCGTAAATTATGTATATTTTGACAGAGGCTTTGATGTGGGATGGATGTTTTAGATATTTAAATAGGTATGACTATTGCTAACATTTTTGTAATGTTATTACAACATAAATATTTGATTGATAGTTATGTTATGTTAGGTTTGGTTTGGTTAACCTAAGTTATAGTTGTGTTAGTGAATGAAAGGAAAAGTTCCGTTAATTGCATTGGCATGACATTTTAGAATACTATTTATTTGTTTTGCTTCCACAGTTATTAATTGTGTTTTTTCTCATCTTATCTAAGCACATTGAATAGCCAAATATTGATTTATAAAGCAGGACTATGTTTAAGTAATTAGATACTGAAAAATAAAAATACATTTGTACTATCATAATAACCCTACTAGCCCACCCTAAGAAATGTATATTCATGAAACTGCCGGAAGAGACGTCAAACTACTCTACTTCCGGCTTCACCACTCTGTCAGCGATGTATCCATTTCTGCAATATCCCGGATTACATCAGACATATGTCAGTCGTAACTGTCATTCTTGATATTTACTGAGTGAAAGACTGTTATAACTTCCCTCTGGTGATTTGTTAACGTGTCATCATCTATCTGCTATGACTTAAACCAATTTGGTGATTTATTTAAAGAGCGATGCGCATTTGTATACTTTTAAAATTACACAGTGAGTTTGATAAGGATACGTATTCTACATAAAATGGTATTTTGGAAACTCTGATCGTTTTATTATCATGAAAAATTACTAACTATTTGAAATATTGAGCAGCCTTTTTCATTTTTAAACCATAAATATAGAATTTAGCCCATTTGAAATCATAATAAACGTGGTTTATAAGCATAAGAAAAATCTCTCACGTTATTTATGTAAGAAATTGCGTCTTGACATTTTATTTTTATTACAATTCTGACATGTTTTCACTGAATATTTCATTACGTGGAATGAGAGATTTCTGAAAAACACATATGTCAACTTTTAATTTATTTAAAACTGAATAAAAACAATATGACTAACCTTTGATTTGTTCATTAATATTTTAGGAAGAATTTTGGTAAATATAGAGGCTACATCAAATTTTCTCAATTTTATCAACAGTAAAAACTAACCCCTCGAACATAATCAATGGCAAATGTCACCTGGAAATGACCAGACAGTTAAAATTAATTACTCCAAAACTACATGATGCTCTGATATTACATATATTTTTCTCTTGAATTTGATTTATATTTCTTCCTACGAAAAAAGTAAATGAAATAGTCTACAAATATTTTACGTTGGTTACAGTTAGGTTGGGTTAGGTTAGGTTAGGTTATGTTAGGTTAGGTTAGGTTGTGTCAGTTATAAGTTAGTTAATATTTCGGTGGGTACATTTAATCAGTAGCCTTGAAGAAAATTATATGCCTTTCTTCTACTTAGTACTTCTTACAAAATTGCCTACATGGTAATCTTAATTTATTTACCAAAATTCTTTCATTAACTGTAATAAATTATATGCATATATTCAGAAATAACAGGTAACTTACAACTTATTTTTATTTCCGTTATTATATTTTGTGGTAGTAGTAATTGTTTACATATTTTCCTGAGAGGATAAACTATTGTATTATGTAATATTACTAATACTAATGTATCACGCATCGTTTGTGGTGTAAAACATTTTTCCTATGTGTTTGTGAAAAATATGTTCTTTTTCGATAACATTTCTAATGATTAGAATTGTCGTGGGTAGACATTAGAAATTACAAAAAGGAATATTGGAGAACTGAAAAGTTATAAGTTTACTAGATCTTCAATATTGCTATTTTTGAAGGAGAAGCGGTGAGAATGTTCCCAGCTGTTGACGATTGAGTGATTAAATGTCAACAGTTGGACACTGAGCCGGTCTTAGTGTGGCAGACTTACACTCATGTTTCAAAAACGTTAAGGATTACATTGCTAAAAATAGAAATCGTATTTAAGAGTCTCCAGAGACTGTCGGCCATGTTTGTTTTAGTCCCATAAGCAAAATGTTATTTTCGTATTCATATTTTTTCGTTAATTATCGATAAAACATTGTGTATGAGGTGTAATTTTAAATGTTATTATATTACGCATTGGATTTGGTTTTCATATTGTGAATACATGCACCTAGTTTGAGAAATAGGTGAAGATAAACACTTCAAACTAAATATATTTATATTTTTTGTCTATAAAACTAATTAGAAATTCACAAAGTAATTCCAACGTGCAATTTCATCCTTGATAAATTGCAATCTGTTTTGAAAAAATACCGTTTAAAAATAATTGTTTGGTTTGGATACGCATGATCGTATGTCCGGTTCAAAAATAACATTGTTCTTATGGGACTAGAACCAACATGGCCGACATCCTCTGGAGATTCTTAAAACGATTTTATCGTCATATAATTATATCATAACCTTCCAATACCATGGAAATATTCATATTCGAACATATGGAACTATTTTCGAACTTTTTTGACGGATACATGCACGTAGTATTTTTACATAAGTTGTTTACAGATTCTAGATTTAAATCAGCTTACATTTTTATGAATATTTGGTATTTTTAAATGATTATCGTTATAAAATATCTAAGTCCACGATGATTAGTGTGAGAACAGCGCATACGTGACAGATTCTCCAAGCACAGTCATCTGATGATTCTCAGTTCTCTTTCTTCGTTCTGCATATGGTAGATATTCCATTTTATTGTAAAATCAATTTTATTTATTTATTTTAATTAATCGTTATAATATAATTAGTATATGTTAAGATAGATTAAGTTAATCACCTTAATCGTAAATTACAAATTTTAATCCACGTTTAATTAGTGATAGTGAAAACAATATCTTATTTATAATTTTACTTTTAATTAAAACAGGTGGTATAGTTAGAGTTATTTGTTATATTCTAACTATTTCAGACTATACTAACAACAATATTTAGTACAGTGGAGGAGCGTTTGGCCGAGTGGTCTAAGGTGTCAGGACTTTGAGCTTGGGTTAGAGATAGCCCTGGTTCGACTCCGGACTAAAAACCAACTATTACTGTATTGGTTCGTCCCCCTTACTCTGGATAAGCCCCCCACACATATCAATAGCCTATAGGAAAGGGGCAGAGTAAGTATAAGAAGGAAATGGGCCTTTAAAAATATAAATAATTTTCAATATCGTAAGTTATACAAATACGCATGTGTAAAAAAACAATCATAATTTCTAAGAGCAATCTCAACTGTTACTGAGAGTGAATTATGAACTGTAGCTTAAGTAATATGCTTAATTAAAGACGTGGCTGTACCTTCCAGCACGCTTCCACTGGAGGGGAACTGTGTTGCGAGAAGTTTTCCGTCTCTTTCACATTACCCACATTTAGCGCCATTTATTTTGAGATAATGTTAGATTAAAAATTAATTAATATACACGTTTTCTTGAAAATAATCACCTACCAGGTAATACAAAATAAAAATATATGTTCAATTATATTAAATATAAACATTCAATGAAAATCGTAACATTGTTTCCCTTGTGAAAGAGTAGATTCTTAAGGAAGAGCGTTCTTGGTTCGTACTTAGTTTGGGAGGCACTTCCCATAATACATTACGTTTCCCATATTTTTGATGATTATATCTCTTGTGTATGACAATTTCAATGATGATGTCAGCTTCTATAAATTACCTGTGCCATTTTTAAAACTATTTTACTTTATATCACTTTTGAAAATCATTATTATTTTACATTTAAACATACTTAAGTGGTTCTTATTATTTTCCAAACACGAACTTTGCACGTCTCTGGCCAGTTACAGAGGTTATAGATATTCTGTAGAATAGAAACATAAGAAATCTAAGGAGTTTTTACTCTTAAGATGTTTGGATCTTTTTAAACTTAAGTGATGCATTTTAAATTATACTGTAAAGAATGTCTTTCGTTCAGAGTAAAACTTTTTGATAATGTTAGTAAAAATAGGTTAAAACTAACCATAAACCTTTTTTTATCCAATCATCCATTTACTACTTATGAAAAAAATTGTTTTCGACAGTCGTAGATCTATTTGAAATGCAAACATCCTTAAAGAAATTCTCTCTTCAATAAAATTTCTTTTCTTAAATAACTTACATATGAAAATGCATTTCCTCAAGCTCCTAGTAACTCCTAGTGATTGTCTTAACAAGTGTCATGGTGTTGTTATCCATTAAACGTAATTGGACCTACAAAATATTAGTTTGAAGAAAGCGCAAAAACAGTCAGAACAAATCAAACTTATTATTTGCAGTCCAGTACATTTTACAGTCAGAGGGTATATGGAAAAGAAAAAAATTTTTTAAAGAACTATAGAGAAGAAGAAAATAGAGGTGCATCCAATACTGCTCTGAATGCGTGTCAAGTTAGTGTTTCAAGTAGTCATTTCTCCATTTTGTTATGCCAAGAAATTACAGGGCCAGCTCCTTGTCAGTCCCTCCTTTATGCCCTCCAAAACGTTTTTTTTTGTAAGATTATCATTAAACGCCAGGTTTTTATACATATCAACATGGTACTTAGGCCTATTTTATGCTCTTAAAAACGTTATATGAAAAACTTATAAAAAAGGAGTTTCGTATATTATAGTTTATAAATTAAGAAACAAGAAGTCTCAAGGGAGCAGGTCATTGCATATCATTTGTGCCGGAAGCTGATATGCTAATATGATGTATGCAAGGAAGGATTCTTCCCTTGTATCTATAAATAACTCCCTAGACTGTAATAAATGTTTTCATACAGTATGTGTATCTTTAATATGTATTAAAATATTTTTTTAAGAATAGTTTCAGGTTAAACAAGAAATTCCTTTTGAATGAACTTCAACTAAATAAAAGCTTCAATTAAGTAATTATTTTTCATGTTTTTAAATAGTATGAACTTATTGAGTACAATCATATAAAACACATATTTTATGATTTTCAGCTACATAATGTTTACCACAAGTTTACTTTATTAACTTACATTTTACAACAAAGTGGTTAACAAAATTAAAACGTAACCCTGCAAATTGCTTTTTGTAACTGTGTAATGTGTTTTGTCAATGCTACGAAATTAATTTGATTTGTAAAACTTTGTAAATTATGCGCATGAAAAGGTGTATATATTATATTGGTGTATATATTATATGTGTATATATTATATATTATGTAAATTTAAATTTATTGTATTTGTTTAGAATAAAAATCGTTATTAAACTGTCAATTGTTATTGATAAATTATTGTTTTTAATTGAATGAAATCTGTACCTTTTTAAACTAATTTATTATGACATAAATGATTATTATAAAAAGGTATATATATATATATATATATATATATATATATATATATATATATATATATATATATATACGTTGAATAGTTCAATAAGATGTAGTAATCTCGTACACGCACAGTGCTGTGTATTTATTTATGTCACACGTAGTTTTTATTGCCCATCCAACCCCAACCACGTAAACTGTTAATGACAGCCGTTACCCCTCATGATTGGGAACCCCAATTCCATAAAAAGAGGGTACTCATGATTATGCAATAAGACATAGTACAAGTTCCCTTAATATATTATAAGTTGATATTTTATTGATAAAGTTAATTGTGGTATATGATAAAATGTTATTATGATATGTATGCATTAATTAGTGAGTTTTATTACAGTATAAAAAAGAAAAATGCAAATGATAGTTAACAATTTTTTACACAGAGGGAACTAAAAATTCTAGAATAGTTTAGAATGTATTATATAAAAGCCAATTATACCAATTTAACTTAAATGTATCAATGATAGTAGTTTGAAATTACTTCTGTGTAAGAAGGTTGTAAAATATATTTTATTCCCTCCTGTTTTCATAATTTTCACGTTTAGACAACCGTCCATTACACGTTCTGTTCCTTTTTTTAAAATTAAACATTAACCGTTTTAGACTTTAATAAATTAAAAGACATACTTGAAAACAATTCTGAAAAAACATTAAGCTTTTAAGTAACAAAATATGAAACAAGTTAACTCTACTAGGCAACGACCCTATTGTTTATTCAGTCCATTTTCAAGATCCAACTTAAAAAATATTCTCAGTTAAAATTCCATAAAAACTTTGCAGCTAAAATAGCTGTAATTATTTTTGTGTAAAACTTATACTGTATTTATTTGTAATGTGATAAATATAATATTCTTACACATCGGAAATATACGGCCATGAAAAATCATTGGTATATTACACTAGTTTTAACTAAGTGTTGAAGTAAACTTGTTTATAAACGTGAATATGTTCACATATACATGGGGGGGGGGGTTGATACATGAGCATCGTCATTGGGGAAGGGGTCATGTTTGAAAAGAGAGAACAAGTAAAATTCGTTTCTTAAGAAGGGTATAGCAAACTGATTTAATTACGATGTTGGAGCAAAGTGATGCAGGATGATGTGTTTTACACATACAAAGTGTCTTATATGTCTGGAAACACAAAAATATTTTCCTTATCAATCCAAATAGAAATTCGAAACTTTTACAATCTTGATAGATATTGGGTACCTGACTTTTGATCAAATTTTTGTCATTTCACACTAACATTGGACATCCTGAAGAAGGTATCGTCGATATTATTTATGAAAGTCTCTAACTTGTGATACACCACTTTAAAGGTTATAGCAAACTAAATTGAATACCACAAACGACATCTCTAATGATTCGCTCTTTCGGAAAATAAACCGCTTTGAGAATTGACAATTGTGTTATGTTCAACAATTTCATTTTAACTTCTTTCCACAATAATGCGTTACATTATATTTCGTAACGTTTTTTAAAACGTTTAAATTATATAAAACAATGTTTCATTTTAAGCTGATTTTATTATCAATATAAATATTGAATTATTTAATTTCTAATAACAAATTTATGATGTTATAAAAGTCTTAACACTAACATGTTAGCATCATTTTGCGACAAAGTAAAATGATTGACTGCCTCTCTTATAAAGTTTGACAATGAAGTTAAAATAAAATTATTAAACATGAGCAAATTGTTTCAACGCTCAAAGTGCTCTATTTTCTGATAGACAGGTTCCTTACAGAATCTAAATCTACTGGTTCTTTACAGATTCAGTTTGTGGCATTCAATTCAGTTTACCGTAACCTTTAAAATAATATATCACAAGGTTCCATAAATAATATTGACAATAACCTAAACAGGACGTATCGCATTTGTGTGCCAAATGATACATATTGTTTGAAAAAGTAGATATTCAATACATATCAAGAACTGTAAAAAGTTTCTATTCTCGCTTTCGATCAATAAAGAAATGGTTTAGTTGTTTCCAAACATTTTAGACACTCTGTATGGAAAGCCATGTATATGTATTATTTCAGATGTCAATTATGTATACTCATAAATTAAATTAAAATATTTTAAATACTTAAAGGTCTTAAATTTCTCTAACGTATTACTATATTGAAAGTACTAATAGTATTTGGCTTAAATTAGTAATATATTTAGTAAATATTCTACTTAGACTTTTTTTTGAGGAACCTTTCTTTATTTCTGAAATACAGTTTTAATTTACATTTTTCATGGATGATTGTTGAACAGGATTTAACTTAAATCTATTCTAGTGTACAATATTAGAATTCGTATTATATTTTATTAAGATAAATCTCAATATTTTAATTAATTACTAATTAGACCTCAAAGAATAGGTTGTAGTATTGGCAGTCACGTGGAACAAATTTATACATCCAATTAATTAATTCTAGCTTTATATAAGTTTGCATTTTAAATTCCATTAGTCCCAACTGCTGAATGGTGCAAATATGCGTTATGTTTATAAATATTGCTCAAAATAAATACAACCGTAAGAATTCAATAACACTTTTAATATTCAAAGCTTGTTTAGTAACTATAGCAATAAGGTTAAATATATATTTTTCTTTTTAAAGGCTCTTTAAAAAGCTTCATATTTTTGTTCATAAAAACAAACAGAGTCCTTTTCCGTTGATTCACTATCACTAATACTTTTTTTCTGTTTCTGTTAATTCACTACCTATAGAGAAATATTATATTGCTCTAAACACTTTTCCCCAATCAATTTTTACGTCCACTGTGGTATTCCTTATCCGCTAGGAATCCGAAATCAATGGCCTTATCTTATCGCTTTCAAAAACGTATACACAGAGAGCGCATTCAGCGGTAAGTTAATTATTTGATTTACCAGTTTGTGATCAACTTTAGTAAATACCTAACCGTAATTGCGATAGAAAAGAAGTGGTAGTGAAGTCACGAAAGATTAGTAAACTAACGTAAAAGGTCCGGAAAATATATTTTCTTAGTATTTTACATTTAAATGAGCTACACGTCTGTAAGTGTCTTTATTTTAGCTTTTTACACTAATAATGAGACAAAATAGTGCTAATACTCACTGTTCTGGCATCTTAATGTCATTAAACTTCTTTATTTTTCCACGAAAGGAAAGTGTTCTATACTTGATGTATGAGATACGTGCTTGGCGTTTCCAGACTAAAGCCCATCTTCTTATTACCACTACATCATCTTCTGTCTTCCTATCTTCACGCCTTCTAACTAGATAAGTATTTGGTTGGTTTGGAACTGTGCATTATTTGTACTTGAAAACATATTTATTTCGTCTTATTTACAACAATATAAGTAACATTTTAAAATAGTATTGCTCATTACAACGGAATACGACAGAAAATCTAATTACGTAACACTACATACTAACGTAATGAATTGGTTAATGTTTGTTAAGCTTAAAAAGTTTAATTCTAGTTTAGCATAGGATGTTGATTTTAGAGCATACTTTTAAAATTATCTAAGCCAATACTTTTAAAGTGATATTCATTTAAGGTCCATTTTCTGATAAATTCTTCAATAAATCTATTAAACCTATCGTTTTAATTTGTTTTAAGCTTATGCAGTTAAGAATAGAAAAATATGCTTTTTCTAACTGGTCTTAGAACAACTTTTTAATACGAGTATATATCAAATTAACACTCTCGTAACTCAGTGAATTTAGTGTCGAATGGTTAATAATAAGCTACTAAAAACATTAGTTAGTGCTTATTTTTTAAACATTTGGCTCTATTTACAATTTAAAAAATTGCAAATATAGTTCTTGACAGATTGAAGAAGTCCATCCATATTAAACTAAACTAGGCCTAATATGATGTTTATCAACTCTTAGTGAGTTTTTTATTTACTGATATATAGTTAACATATAAAATTTACCTAAATAATATGTAGAATCTTTAATATAAAAATTTTGGTGCGCATGTTTTATATCTAAACATACAGGTTATTTTGACAAGAACAAACTTGGATTTTCACATGCATAAAGAAACATTAATATTCAAATAGATCACATTATGTTTGTTATTTTACCTATAATAGACTTGTGTTTATTTCAAAATACTGTTTCCTGAATAAATATTTGAGTAGCTTTAAATTTAAGAATGATCATTTAACAATATAATTTTACTCTATCATACAGTGATGTGCAATTACATTGCTGAAATATTTGTGCTTTCTCAAACAAAAATTACGTGAGAGTAACTTTTTTCAAAACTACGTAACTATTTCACCACTCTTTAATAATTTTTTGGTATGTTTATCAGAAGTGAGCTAGGTGTATGCCCTCCAAATCTCTACTGAATGGTTTCACATTATCAAACTTAGTAAAGTTGTTTTAAAACTCTATTAAACTATTCAAACACTAAAACTATCTTCTAAAACATTTACATCTCTTGTATTTGGTTGGAATATAAATAAAAATCCAGACTAGTCGTAGTTATATTTTTAAACTATACACTGTATCGTCCATTTCAGAAAACAACTAACGACTTATTCCACACTATTTATGTTGTTAAAATTCTACACTATAAAATGTTGTTAATAATGTCCACTGTTGTTTATCTACGGTATTTTTTATAGTTAACTGGTACTAACCAAGTTATGGGGTAAAAAATAAATTAAAACTGCAACGAGATATGTAAATAAATAAATTTTATAAGCCTATCCTTGGAGCACTTTATACTCTGGTAATTAAGTTACGATTTAGTTAATCCTTAATTACATTTACTTACTACAAACATCATACTCTTTGAATAAGAAAGAGTCGAAATGGGTTAATTGGCTAATTAAATACAATGCGAGTTTCTTTCTTTATGATTTAATTTTATATTGATAAGAAAGTTAACTATGTAACATATTTACATCTCTATTTCATAATACCTATTTACTGATAACAAAACTTAAAAAAGTCAAATTGTATTGAATACAAAGAAGGATTAATAAAAACTACATTAATTTTAAACAATTAACTAAATTTCGAGCTTTTAATTTACTATATTAATTAATAGTTTCATGTTTGTAAAATTGTTTACCTCTTTGTGAATTTTTTATGATGGAATAACATAATTTAGACTTGTAATTTCATATTATTTAAGTTTTTTTTCATATCTAAAACTTAAATATTTATCTCAAGAGCACATATTATCTTAATAACGATTCTTGATGTAGAAATAATATTACATATTTAAATTAACTGTTTATAAAGTTAACTACTTATCCATTTTGAATTTGATTTTTGGTGTTTTCGAATGTTTGGAATTCGTTTTATCCTTCATAATAAATAATTAATATACTTGAAAGTTGAGGTTCAGGTTAGTTTCGATTTATAATTCACGATTAGATTTTTAAAATAAGTGGAACGTACAAAAATTAAAATTGAAAATTAAATAACGCACTTTATTAAATTATCTATTTATTTATTTTTATGTAAACGCAACTCTTTTAATATTCTGTTATTTAATCGTAAATTACACCAATGACCACCATTCCAGTCATGTGTTCCAGAGGGGAGTCCCGAGGGACACTTCATGTGAGTGCGTCAACCATTACTGGTGGATCAATAAACCACACTCAGGAACGCTATAAAAGGTGTTCAAATTGTTTCCCGTCGACTTGTTATCTACTGACTCCTCGTGGCCTCTCCCTTCAGGGGTAGATAATTGGTAATCCCGTCCAATAGTTATAAAACATTTAAACCGTCTGCAGACTTTTTAGCACCTCAATCTTACTTAGGGTGAACGTTTTCAGGTCCGATTTGTGGCATTGTATTTTACTACTAACAAGCTTTCATTAAATATGGCACTTGTTTAGGTATTATATTTAATGAAAGCCAAGGTAGGATTTCCTTCTGACTCCAGCTTGGCTGTCCTCCTTATGGAATGAAAAACTGATAGGGTAAATCACCAGTTATTGACACTTTAAGGACGCAAATTCATTAAATTTCGTCTACACTGCACAGAAGCACTTAATATTATCTACACTATATTTTTTTAAGTGTATTGGGGTTACATAATGGAAGAATAGTTAAAATTACATTTGAGTTCATATAATATTTTTTATATATTTGAAGTAAAAATAGCGTGTCAGTAGTTATTGGCGCCCTCTACTCAGTTATTGGCACATAGATAACTAGTTAGTGGCACCCATATGTTTGCTATCTTTGAGCTGTTACTTATCACTAATCCTACATGGGCTATTTGACTGTGTAGGCTATATAATAGGCTTACTAAATTAAAAAATTTAATAGAGCATGCCAATAATTAGTGTTTGCCAACAGTAACTGCCTTTACCTTATTGGTATGTCAATAATACCTGACTTTACCCTACTTGGCATGCCAATAATACTAGTAAGTGGCAGGCCCAACTATAATTACATCAAAAGATCTAGGTATTGGCATGCCGAATTTACGAGCTATTGGCACTGCCAGTGAGGTGCTAATACCTAAAAATGAATAAAAATCTGAATCCAAAATTTACCACCCTTTAACTCATAATTTGCAGGTAAAGACAGGAAATCTTAAAGGTTATGTGAACAATAGTACTTAATGAATCTATACATAACATTCTCAATACCAAATATTTATTCTCAATAAAAACTGAAGTAGAATAGTTGAATTTACTTAAAATTTTAATAAGAAATGAAGCTAAATTTCTTCTAAAACGACACGTGTTTCTTACAACTTAATAACAGCCGAAACAGAATGTTCCACTACACTGAAACAGACCGCAAGTGATAAGACATAGACTAATGAAATGAATACGTCAGTCAAGTTTTCTCAGCCACTTTATGTGTATCTTTTATATTGAACTGTAATAATAATGGTAACAGCAATAAAGGACCTTTTCCGTTATTCACTACCACTACTTTATTATCGCAACTGCAGTTAAGTTAGGTTAAGTTACGTCCGGTTAGGTTAGGTTAGGTCAGGTAGGTTAGGTTAGGTTAGTTTAGTTTAGGTTACGTTATGTTAGGTTAGGTTAGATGGCTACTAAAGTTGATTTTAGATGATTTTAGATGGATTTGTTTATTCACAGCAATAATTTAAAAAAGGTGGTGAAAATAACGAGTGTGTGCCAGTAATACCTGACTTTACCCTAATTGCCTCAAAAAATATAATTTTGTATGAATTATTTATAAAACAAGTGTTATTTCTCTGTCTTTTATGGTTTAAGAAGCATTCAACCTTCTCCAGATTGCTCAGCCTCCTGTATATTTGTCACCTTAAATACAAATAATTTAAAGTGAAAATTATATAATCCCCACGTTAATAACACTAAACTACTACCATACACTAAAAATGTTTAAATCTTAGAATGCGTATATAATTTGTATTATCTGGTGTAATAGTTTATGTGGAACATGCAGTACAGTGAAAACATTGTTCGACCCGGATCAGGAAGTCAGTTACGTTGAAGTTATGGGTACATAAAATTAACCCTTTCGTACGATAACATCTACCGGGATCCAAACTAAGCTTGGATAACTCTTTTAAAGCCCCGTAATGCCAGTTGGAGCATTTCCCAATTTAAAAAAACCTGGTGAATGTGAAAAAGTTTTGTAATTCTCTAATATACTGTAAGAAAATCCTAAAGTCGATTTGTATACTATGATATAGTATTTAGGAGGTAGCACAGTGTCAAAAAGATTATACTGCATGTTTTACCGACATCATAATGTACCTCGTCAGATATGAGATGCTGAAACAACTTTGTTCCTATTTTAACCATACTGATTACCGTTTTTTTTTTAATATCAAATTAAAATTATTTATATTATACTTCAATTAAAACTGTGCTTAAGTAGTTTAAACTGTATGTATTTGATGGTACATAACTAGTATATGGACAACATTACAAACTATCCTAACGTTTTAGCAATACAATTTCTCAGCCGCTTTATGTGTATCTTTTATATTGAACTGTAAAAATAATGGTAACAGCAATAACGGACCTTTTCCGTTTATTCACTACCACTACTTTTTTAACCCAACTGCAGTTAAGTTAGGTTAGGTTAGGTCAGGTAGGTTAGGTTAGGTTAGTTCAGGTTAGGTTAGGTTAGGTTAGATGGCTACTAATGTTGATCACAAACTAGTAAATCCAATGACTGACTTAACGCCGAATGCGCTCTCCGTGTGAGTTCTTCAAAAGCGATAAGATAAGATCTATGGTATCGGATTCCTAGCGGTAAAGGAATACCACAGTGAACGTAAATATTATTGGGAAATAGTTTTTAGAGCAATAGAATATTTATCAAGTGGTAGTGAATTAATGAGAAAGATCCGCACTTACAACATAAAAAAAATCTTTTAAATGGTTTTACTGTATTTTTACCTATACATCGCATTGTAAATCCACACAAAACTATTTAGCTATACTCTACCCTAGACAATCTATTAATAAGTTATAGCAAACAATTTTTAACTTTTTATGTTTTGAAACAATGGACTGTCAAGGCTAGGACAAAATCTTTGAAAACCAAATCTAAAAAATATAACCACAGCTCGTTTCACTTTATATTTCATTCTTACAATAATCGTTCTTAGTGAAAAGTTATGTAATTTTTTTACTGCGAGTTTTCCTATTAAAACTTATTATGATGCCTGCTTACAATATGTTATGCAAAGGTGTGAAGATCTAAACAAATATTCAACAAAAATATATCGATATATATGGGACAACATTTGATTATATATTACACATACTATTTTGACAAATTATGGTGTTTTATTTTAAATATATTTTTTTTAAATAAAGTCTTTATTTAAAATAAAGTGATATTATTTTAAATAAAGACTTTCATTAAATGGCTACGACGCAAATGCCTCAGATCTATTGATAATATTGTTCCTGTTTTTAATATTCGGTTGTCAGTTAATTTGTTTTTTGTCCAAACAATGATGAATTTGTTTTTAAATTAACAAACTTCGCTTTCATAGTGAGTTTTAATCGAAGAAACTGTAGCAAAACGTAATTATTTAAATATAAATCATTCCAATTACATAACAGTAATTTTTTTACATTCACCACATCAACTACAAATGACGATGCATCCAATTGAAACCAACAGCCGTCGTGGTTAACCACATAGCAGTTTGCCTGTGTAATATCGTGCAGGGTGAGTAGAGGTACGAGCGTATATTCTGTAGTTGTCACATTCACACCGAGTGTGTGTCATTTATTATTTACATTTATCTCTGCAGATTTTAATTGAACAGTAATATACATTCAGGTTCATCATAATTTGAATTCATAAATGTTTAAATCATTTCCACCACATATGATTATTACACTAAACAAAAATACTCATTTAAAAACTTCTTGTGTAATATTTTGTAACCAAAGATATTTTAATTATATAAATTAAATACATTACATTTTGACAATATTTGAAAATATTTTGGATATGTATAAGTGAATCTTAACTTGTAATAGTAAAGGCACGTCCAAAATAAATCTGAAATTACAATGATTGTTATGATAGATTGAAATATTATATATTCTAACCGTGTATATATTCCTTACAGCAATATTCTTAAAACTAATCATAAAATTGTAATTTCAACACATTTAAAACTTTATCATCAATACTCCATTACTAAGTTGAAAACTTACAGTAATACTTAAAATCCTTCAACATTTTATGGACGTTGAAAATGTACTTTACTGCATTAACAACAGAAGAATTGCTTAGTGGAGAGCTTTTTTGCTAGTGTTATCAGAATATAAAATAATGTGTTTATAGTTAACAAATAGTTAACAAGCCGAAGTGAGATCCCCGCCGTGATGGAACCTCTCTCAGTATTCAACATAACCGCTATTGTTACATACAAACACTCAGACAGATTTTTATGAAACTTGGTATGTAGACGCTTCATACACAGGCAATACTACTCTATGTACCGTTAAGAATTGTCTGCCTATTAAACATTTCTACTAAATAGGGGATGGGAAACATACTAATATTTTAATATCAATGTCTGCATTACAGTTATAATCTAGAGTTCGAATCCGTAGGTCAGAGGAAGCTAAAAACTGTCTGAATTAGTTATAGTTAACTTCGTTCTAGAGTACAGCATGAAGTGAAGTGTTAAGTTAAGTAAGATAAAATTGAAAATTCTATATTAAATTAAGTTTACATTTTAATTACACAATAAATTGTTGTAACTTCTGATAGAGATTTTAGACCGCTGCCTAGAAGGGTGTATTCAACGTGTAGTCGACTTTATGACGGAGTTGATTGATGTAATTTGATGCTGATCGGTTTATAGCATACTTTGTTTTATTATGCATCAGCAAACCGGAAGGTGCACTCAGAAAACTGCTGTAAAACATTTACAGCTCAGAAACAATCTGTGTGCCTACATTTACCAGTTTTACAACAACAACGTTATTAACACAACCAGTTAATGGTATGCGTATAGAATTTTTAATTTGTCATTAGTTACTACTTTTTTTCTTAAGTTTATTCATTAATAAATTCAATTAATATAATAGGCTAATCAATCAATATCCTTATACTCTTTCCTCATGAGAATATAATATGAAATCTATAAAGATATAGGTAAGAAACGGTGATCATGGTTTACAAAAACTACAGCTTTTGGGCCAAAAAACCTGACACAATTATTATTTATGGGGTCATATTGCAAACTATGACAGAATTTTAAAACATTTTTCTTTGAAGGGATAAAATAATTTAGACAATAAATATCCCGATACCGGCCAATCAGAATCTTTTTTACATTCACCGTACGAATTAAAGAGCTTTGAACGGATATTGTCTTGAGTAGCCATATCAGGTTGGTGTCAGACTAATAAACAGACTCCCGGAAGGATTTTCAATTAACAGCCAAACTCAATTCAAAACTCAGCTTAGACTCCTCTTGGTGTCTAAAGCTTTATATTCCATAGATGAGCTCATGAAGAGTCGCTGGGAAGATTAAATAGCAGGACAGGAAGGCAGTACGAATGTTAGTATGTATTTTCAATATGGGTGAATGATCATTTGTTGTTTAGTTTTAGAATTGTAATACGTTTGTATATATTATATTTATAATATGTTGATGATTGCATGACGTATTAAGATTGTTACTACGCAATAAAAAGTGTATTTATTTGTTTTATGATCGAATTGGGCGGCCACCAGTGATCAACTTGGGCAGACGTCAACGTAGGTTTGGAAACGTAGGTGCCAGCCAAGAATTCAGAAAAAATAGTTGTATTTCAAACTACGAAAAGACAATTTAGCTATCTATGCTAAATGTTATCAAAATACGCCATATTCTCAGTTGTTTGGGAGAGTTTCATTCCCTAAAGAAGAACAATCTGATCAAAATGGGTTTTCTATCATTTTAATTAAAACAGGTTTGACTTCCGAACAAATATAAGCAAGAAAATAATGAAAATAGATTAAGTAAAGAAAACCTATCAACATAAAAATAAGGTGTATAATGTATTTTACTAAAATAATAAACACCTCTTTTATGACATCTTTTTGAGTTACATAATTATAGAATGAATCAATGTAGAACAAGGCATTGTTAGATGTTGAAATATATAGTTACAAATATGAGTTACACTTCGCTTTACAGACTTAACGCAATATAGTTATATGATTTTTACATTTTACGAGTCAATTTAATTTCTACGCGCAAAAAAAACAGGATTGAGTCCAAGGATTTAGACACTTGTTAGATAATAACATAATATATTACACACAAAAAATTCTTAATACCCAGTTTTTAACCCCTATATTTAAAATGCAACCCATGATCAAACAACTCACTGTGCACATCTGATGACAATAATTCGTTGGAGGTAATTTGAAAATTAATATCATAACTTTTCTTTAACTACAAGTGTAAGATAATTGAAATCTTATTGTAATATGTTAAACATACTTAAATTTACAGTAAATAATAAATTAACTAGTCTATTACAAACGTTCCCTCATAAGAACAATCAAAACAATAATTATTTATCCATGGAATATTCTACGGAAAACACAAGTTTAAGAAGGATAAAGGAGGCAATAGTGTTGATGTTAAATAAACATAAAAAGGTCCATTGCCCAAGATATAATCAGCTTGACTGTAGCATTAAGCTTCTAAAGGCTCTTTTAAAATGTCGTAATTCCGTTGATGATGCATCCTGGTTGTTATTTGAGTCAAAAATTCTTCTCTCAAAAAACGTTTAGTCGATAACCTGAAATTATTAAAACGAAATGGATATATTATTTCCTTAAAATTATCAGAGAGATAATAATCATTTCATTTTTATGTATAGAATTCAAAGCGTATTTTAACCCTAAACAAATTTCATTTTATATTTTTGAACAAATACTAACTAAACTCTATTTTAATGATTGTTAAATGACTTATTTCTTAAACTGAACATAGCATATGACTCGTAATAGAGTTTTTAATTTAGCTTAAACTTTTTATTGCTTTATTGTTTAAACTTAGATATAAAATCCAAAAATTACTATTTAGGCTCTTTGTTTGATATTTTAGTTAAGTTTTGTATTGTGTACTTAACTTCATTGACACGCTATCCACTTTTCATATTGGTTAAACTATTTTCATATTCTAACAAATAAATTCAAATTATGCTCTTATTTAAATGATCTAAAAGCAAGGATTTTGGGTTGCAATCCATGACAATTATGTTTAATATTCATTATGTTTTTGTTTACTGTATATTATAATTAGGTTTTATAATAGCTACGCTTTAAAAAGTACACGACATTTTTTTACAAATAACCACAATAACTATAATATTTTGTTTGAGATGTTGGTAATTGTTTAACAGTGTACCAGGAAATGACACTAAGTATTTGAATCAATTTATATAACACGCTAGGTGTCGTGTTCGGCTAATTTTTTAAATGCTGTATATGACAGGTAATTAACTACAAATATAAAATGTAAAAGGAGTGAAACTTGACTATATTTCTGAATTAATTTTATTCTATGACTACTTACTAACAATGTGTTTATTGTCTTCTGTTACTAATATTGTCAACAATATAGTGGCACAAAGCTGTAATCCAGCTACTTGGGGACGAAGTGTGGTTGAGATTGTAGGTGATATGCTCGATCCTCTTAATACTAACATGGAGTCCGCCCAATGGTTCCCATCAATGCAGACACTACTAGATAAGTCTGGGGTGTCGTAATACTTGGAAGTTATGGTCTGGATGTTGTATTGGAAATGAACTGAGTTTCAATTTCTGCACCTGAAAATTAGAAGAATAGTTAGTGGTTCAGGTTCCATGTAAAGTCCCATTGTTGCATTAAAGTAAAGCCCAATTAAGCTATTAATAAATGCCCCTTTATGATCATAGTCGAACTCAGTAGTAGCCACAGTAGACAGGTCACCCCCATTCATCCTACACTCATGAAATATTGTTTTTAAGCTACAAGTTATTTGTAGTTTTATTTAGCAAAACTTAAATGTTTATCGCTCTCTGTATATGTTTAACTTGCTATAGTCATGTATTTATTTAGTTAGTAGTTCTAATATATGTCTTAAATATAATTGAAAATATAGAATTTTACTGGCAGAGAAAAAAGTGCATGTGTACTGTAGATACCGTACTTTAGGAAAAACCATAATTTTTATAAATTCTTAAATTAGTTAAAATTACGCTAAATACTATCCTATTATTACTATATTAGAGTATGAAAATAATCTCAGACAAAACTAGAATAGGTTTTAAGGTTGAATACAACAGAAGTCTTCAATGAACTTTTTTTCAAAGTTCTTCTTCAATTCATATCTACTACAAGATCGGTATATTTTCATTTTGTCGGATTCAAAAGATGCCATTATTTCCGTTTGTTTTACGACTGGCAATATGAACCGTCCGTAAATCAAACTTACCATCTGCACACTGCTGTTAGACTTTTACAATTTGGTGTTAGGATTTCTACTTTCATTTTACACGATTGTTTTTCTACAATATATTATTAATTTTTTTTATTTTATAAAAACGTCAACTGCTAGTTTTCATGGGCCTGCAGGCCTGTGTGTGAACATTATTCAACAAGTTAAGTAGCTCTGTTGGGGATTAAAACCTCCAACTTTGTACTCCACAGTCTGAAGCCTTAATCGTTTAGCCAAAGGTAAACATATATCGTAATGCTGTATTTTGTTAGTGTAAAGCATTCATTTTTTAGATAAGTATTTTCCAAATAGGAGTTAATATTGGCTTAGCTAAAGTAAACTCACTGTACCTACTTATTTCATGTTTTATAAATTTTCTCTGACAAGTATTTATCATGAGGTTAGTAAAACTTTACATTGTTTTAATGTGATGAAATGAAAAATGTCTTTACTAATCATAATATTCAAATTGTGGGATCATGATTATTGAGTCATTTTTCACACTTAACCACAACATTTGTATCGTTTTAGAGAGGTAATATGTATAAATGAACTTGCTTGAAATAGCCTAAAAACTACTTGGACAAAACCTAAAATTGTATTTACCAACAAAATAAATATGTTAAATCTCATATTAATACAACTCAAATACGATTTTCTAATTGTAAAACATGTATTAGTCAGTATTGTAGCTGGTATAAGCCCTTCTAAAGGTTCTCAGTTTGATCCTAATCAGAGTTATAGTAAATTTTGAAAGGGATCAGCTGATAACCTCGGGCAGTTAATTTTTCATTGGGCTATTGATAATAACACTTTCTAAGGAATTGTAGACTTAGTTTGTAACAATGACTACAATCGCTCATCAACAATAATCACACTCTTTGCGCTCTTTCGGAACTCGTATTCTCGCCAATGTTTTCACGATCGGCGTCTTAATAATAAATAAGTATAACAAAAATGTCATTTTTTTCATTAATAATTATCGGTATAGAATATATGATAACTAAAAAACCGGTGTGTTTACATTATACGTGTTTGTGGAATATATCTGATTTTTTGTTTTCCTAATATTAAAAAAAAAATAAATAAATAAATAAAACAATATAAAATCTCTAGAATTATGCCATTAGAGTATTATTTATACTCAAATTTAATAGTTCCATTCTAATAATTTAAATAACTATTTTTCGAATATATGATGGAGTTATTCAAGCTACTATGTACCGTGTTCAAAAGAAAAACAAAAAACTATTTTGTAAAGCTTATACCTACCATTAGCCTACTTCGTTAACTTTAATATTCTTTAGACCAATATGTTTTTAAAACTATAAATTGATGAATTTATGTATACGACTAATAAATTAAAATAATTGGAAACTGATAAAATAAGCCACTATTACAATCTAGTATATTATATGAGGTTGATTTATTTTCCGTAGAGGTTTGGCGGAATGAAATCCACATGGAAACCATTATTATGCAACAGCACACGCACCAAGGGGGAAAATAATCATTTATCAACCCATCCAATGTTGTATTTAATTATCTTGGGCTAAACAACAGTACAAATACTAAACTCAATTCCATGTAGGCTACAATTCAGATAGTTAATATGCTATGATATAATCGATAAGCCGAGAAAAAAGTAATATATGAAACCATAACAATATTAAATATGGCTTTGATGATTTTTTTATTGAAAATATTCATTCCAATTCCTTTTTAGCGAATATGCCAACTACGTAGTGCAATAAAAACAAGTAGATTACATACAATTTAAAGTAGCATGCAATGTTACTTTTAATTGAAGTGTTTTTAAAATCCCATCAACATATTTTAATTACTTATAACATTAAAGTAGAACGATATGATTGTAAAATAAATCAAATTAACTAAAATGCAGCAATGACTTCAAGATAAAACAACAACAACAGATTAATAAATATTAAATAACATTAAAAATAACTATATATTAACAATATCGGATATCAAGTCAAGAAAATAACAAGTAACAAACAAATTGGACGTTTTCCATTACTTCACTGCCAATACTTTTTTATCGCAATTATGGTTAGGTTAGGTTAGATTAGGTGGCTACTAAAGTTAATCATAAACTGGTATATCCAATAATTGACTTACCACCGAAGTTCTTGAAAGCGATAAGATAATTCCAGCTATATCGGATTCCTAACGGATAAAGAGTACCACAGTGGGCGTAAAAATTATTGGGAAAACGCCCACTAATAGCAATAGTTTTTAAAGAAATAGTATTTATCAAGTGGTAGTGAATTAACTGAAACAAAAAAAGTAGTGGTAGTGAATTAACGGAAAATATCCAACAAATGTTATCAAATTGACCGTAAGTATAACTTTCATTTTGTTACAATAATAATAAAAATATGCAGTACTAAGGTAAACGAAAGAATAAAAACAACAAATGCAAAACGTAAATGTATGTAGCAACCAGAAAAAACATTTTATTATATAGCCCAGATTTAGCATAAATATTTCGAGTAGAATCCGTTAGAACTGGATAATAAGACATTCAAATGTTTGTCACATTAAATTTGAAATCTCTTTACGTTATTCAGAAACCTTTCGTCTTTTCACGTTACCCTTAAGTCTCCTAGTGGGCCTTAGTATCTAATATTTCAGATTAAAATGTTTGAAATATATTTTATAAGTTAAATGAATTCTATATTTTTGCTTTTCAATAATAATAACTTAATATATGGCTCCAATGAGTCCGTAAAAACAGCAAGCTACATTATCCAACACCCCTGGCGTACAATGGGCCACCACCCCTCTTTTAAACTTACGATGGTCTGTCTACTACCTTCACCCCTATTAACAACCATCGTCCCACGAAGACCTACACCCTGGACTAACATGAGTCACTTTCCCTCTTAGTGAACACACATCCGATGTTACTCCATCACATCACCTTCATAGATCCTCGAAAGATGATTCATAATCATATTTCATTCCTTCATTTTTGTCCTGGAATGTGTGTAAATTATTAGGTAATGAGACAATAAGTAGACTTATTATTTGTTTGGAAAACATCAAACATTATATTGGTCGGTAGCGTAGTTGGTTCAATCCCAGCTTCATGTGGTAAAGGTTCTCAGTTCGATCCCAATCAGAGTCAATACATTTTGAGAAGGATGAGCTGATAATCACCGGCTGTTCATTTGTCATCGGGCTATTAATTAATGACACTTTCTAAGGAATAAGTCGGCCTTAGTTTGTAAAAATGACTACATTCGCTCATCTACACTCATCACACTCATTCGAAATCCATATTCATCCATATCTTGACGATCGGCGTCTTACGAATAAATAAAAATAAAAAAAAAAAAAAAGATATTTACAAAGAACTGTAAAGTGATAGTAAATGAGCACCAGTCTTACAACCTGTATAGTAGAGCTAAAACTAATGGATGCAAAATTAATTGGTGAGATAGCCGATTTACCTTACAGTTTAACTCAAAAGCAGATGACAATACAATCAAGCAATTATTTCTCTATTGTCTTTCCTCAGCCCGTATCTTGAAGACGACTATTATCTCTTAAGTAGAATCATCTCTTCTCTACAATATCTTACAAACCCCCGTAATTACAATTAAATTATATATAGGCCTATTACAAGTTTTGGGAATAAACTGGCTATCAATAATTTAAACTGACAAATAAAAGAATTTAAATTGTCCTTTAGCAATATTTTTTACCTTTGAAACTACCAATTCTTTTTATGCAATATCATTCTTTTTCAATATGAATTTTTTTCTATTTTCACAACAAAGTGTATTGACTAAAATTAAATAATTCTAAATATCCATAAAAAACCATCCTACTAGATCACCGTCACTATTAAAATAAGGAATAACAATATCAAAATATAAATATTAGTTTTTTTGTAATTCAATAAACTGTACAGTACTTTTTCGGAAGAATATAATTTCATAACTTTATACATATAATATTATACCTAATTTAATATTTTATACTACACAATCTTCTGTAAGAAATTTCCGTAATGCGAAATTATATTCCTTGTAAATAAAAAGAAAACGAAGAAAATTACGAACAGTAGATTTCGGTTCATACTAGTTATTATTTTTAAGAAATAATTTATAAAAGTATTGTCGACATAGTTATTTATATATCTGAGGCTAAGTGACTGGTGGCAAGACTAGAATCTAAATTTTCCTGCGACAACCACGTCAAGGTACAATTTACATTATGTACAATATAAGCAGACGTTTCAACCATGCCGTGATTTGGCATCCTCGGTGGTATCGCTGAGACTAAGATCGGTGAATTACCTTCCAGCCAACGAACTTTATCGCAAAAATACCACTTAAGAAGCCGCGTCACAGCACGCGAAAACATCTGGTTATTTTGTATATAGTGTACATAGCACCTTGACGCGGTTGTCACCGGAAAATATAGATTCTAGTTAGTTCTAGTTTTTTTGTCTATTGCTATATTGTATTTTATTTAAAATTCAACTCTTAAATCATATACAAATTTTGTCGAAAATAGATTGAATACAAAATTATGGTTTGTAGGTAAATACACCAGTAATTATAATTTAATTTAGTTTCCATGAAGAAATAATAGTTAAAAAATATGTATGGACTACAGATATCCTTCATCTCCAAATTACTACTTTTTGTATAGTGCATTTACTTGCAGCCTGTTAAGACACTATGAAATCAATTGAAAATTAAACCCACAAATAATGACTTTATTTGCAAAGAATCATAACATACCTACTCTATATTTACAAAAGTAAACTGTATATACACATCAGTGTTTTTTTCACATTTTTATATATCTTCGGCATTATATAAGTAATATGTTTAACATGTCTATACCCCTAATATAATATGAAACTAACTGTCTTTAGTTCCTGAATTATGAAAGCTAGATAGAACAAATATTGTCTTGTTTTACTAAATGTGGGATAAACGTGAGAGAAAGACTACGATAAATCAGCGTCTCTTTCAGCTTTCCATGAGAAAGAGTTTCATTTATCATTTAACGCTGTTTCTTAAGGACGGATAAAAGCATGAAGTCATTGTAAGGCTCTTTTAGCTTAATATGGAAAATATCTTACAATTGTGTGCATAAATGTTTGCAGCCATTATTGGTATGGTCATAATATTTACTAAATATTCTAATAATTCTAACAGGAATTTTTTATTCATAAAATATATTATCTTTTATATGCTAATTTGAAGTGAGAGTAACTAACATATTTAAAATATTTTCTCGCATATTCGAGCTTTAATTTATAAATAAATTAAATAAATCTAGTTTGTAATTTATTCTTAACTGTTGCAATTATTCTACTCCTGAACTGACTAACTATTGAGTAACCTTACATGAAAGCCTTACAAAGGACTGAAACATGAAACAAATATAACTAGATGCCTTTCTATCACTCATATTCATTGTTATATAGAATATTTTGTGTGATAAAATACCTATGCACTTATCAAGTATAATTGTTAAAAACCTAACTTATCTGACAAATTATGTTTAAGGGTTGTCGTCCGGGCGCCCAGTTTGGCGCTCTAAGGAATTTTGTTCCAGATTTTATCGCATCTGCCGCTAAGAGTAGTGAACATTCTGACTCACTAACGAACAAGCAATATATTCCTCTATCCTCTCTCCTCCTTATAGCCCCCACCTGCCCCACCCCGCAAATTTAACAAGTGGACATAACTGCCACATGTATAGTTAACTCTAGCAATGAAATTTATATATTATTAATTTACTTTTTTAGCCAATCATGACTGCACAGTTTCCAACTCAAAATATGAAAAAATATCATTTATAGAAAAATAATTGGTAACACTTAAAAAAAGTATTTTTTTTAGATTTACTATATACTAAGGTGATTAGTACTCTTTGTTTACTATATTCTCAAAATGTTAATAGATTATATCACACGGTTTGTTCATGAGTTATGCACCAAAATGGCCAAATTAGTCACTTTGGACAGTCACATCTCCATAAAAAAATGTTTAGAATTTTTTCCCGTAACACATTTATTACTTACATGGATACTAACAATTTTATTAAACAAATTTTCAAAAATAATTTTCGATCGAACACACTTAATTTCCAAACCATTGTTAAATGCTAGTATTTCCAACTAATTAGAAGCGTGGATTTACTTTTGTGTTACCAAAAAAATTATAAGTGACCATATCAGGCCAAAATGGTAAGTTTGGCCGAGAAAACAACAAATTCCGTTTATGTAGGCCGATTTGAAATGTACACAGAATACACAAGGCAATAAATGAAAATAAATTAAATGTTTATTCCTGCGTAAAGTGTCATTTTATTTCCTATTCTTTTCTACTGCAACGTTTCTGACAGAGCAACGAATTCAATAAAAATAAAAATAAGCTAAGAAACCGTTAAGAGAAAACTGTTCTCTCCTCCAGCAGAGTCTAATTAATAACTTATCGTTTAAAACGTACACATTTCTTTCTATTTTAAAACCACAAAAACATTTTAATGAGATTTGTTATCTATAGAGGGGCAAATATCAATTATAACTGTTAATGCATGTGTAGAATAAATTTACTATACAAAAAGTAAAAGTATCTTATAAACATTAAACAGCCTAAACCATCTGAGGTAATAACCGTAATTTTAATACTATAGAGATATTTTACAGAAGAACTTTAACTGACATCCCAGTTTTAATAATATCTACTTATATAAAAGATGTTTATACAACAATAATAATAGTCTATCAAAATGTAACCATTCTAAAGATGTGTATCAATATTATTGTCTTGATCATTTACCACCCCCAGTATATTAACAATTTATTTTAATTTATTATATAGTTTCAGGTATAGTTTAAATTGAAAAATAAGCAATTTTAAATTTAGTACGTAAATAAGAAATAAATGATTTATTATGAAATATTTTGTTTATTTATTATTATTATTCATTAGTAATACGCCAAACGTAGAGATATGAGGGGCGAACAAGTGTGATTAGTGTAGGCGAACGAGTTTAGTCATTGTTTCTAACTAAGATCGATTCCTTAGAAAGATGAATAATAGTCCAATAGTTATTGCAATTAAGAAACGTAGAGATTTATGTGGAACTCGAACCATGTAGTATTAGTCTGATTTTCAGCTACCTGACAAGTCGGATACTCAGTTCTCTTCTCGACACAACTTCCAAGTGGTAAATATATATAGGTTTTTTTTTTTACTTTTTATGATAATATTTCAATAATCTACTAAAAATGATAGACAATTATTTCAAACATGAAACGACTGCTATTAAAGCTAACAAATACAAAACAAAAACATAAACTTTTTTATCAAAACAAAACGTTTCGTTTGTTTAGTTATGACGCATTATTTTCGTGTTAGGACAAGTTTTCTTTATAATTTTTTGTAGGTTATTAAAATATTATCATCAGACATATCTCGTTTAAAAATGTTAAACTTATCGAAGCTTAGTAAAACGTCAAATTATTCGTTAATCAGGGGTGGCCGGGAGTAGAGGTTCTACCGTAGTGCGTGTGTGGTAGTGAGGGTCCGTCCCATGTCCGTACTCCACTAGCGGCCATACCTGAAGGAACGGAGTGAAAAGCCTTTCGAAACAAAGTTTTCACCATCCCATTACTCGTTTTTGAAAATTAAAAATCATGTTTTCGAAAGACCTTAAGTATTTTTTAAAGTTTTTATCATATATTGTAAGTTTTCATGTCTTCAAATTATGAATATCCAATAATGATAACTACAAGCATATTCATAATTACAATCCAAAATCACAGTAAAGCACAAATTAGACAGCAGTATTCCTGCATGGTCTTCCTGTACAATCGTATTTTCTAGAGAGTGGTATTTACTGATCCAATGTTACTTGTCAGTTTACTCATGCTGAAGCTGATTGACTTTAGAATATAACAGCGCTGAGGGGAGTATTGCTGTTTCTGATGCCCCTGGCCTCCCCCCCCCCATTCTTGCTTGTATTCAATAGGATGTAGAGGCTACATGGTAAATACCGTTTACCGAATCAAAGTCACAGCTGAGCTGAGTTTGGGTTGTAACAATAAACGATTAAAGCTGTATTAAACGTTTTAATGAACTTTGTAGCAGTCTTGTTTGTATGGAAATGAATAGGAGTTTACACACACACACACACAAACACACACACACACACATATATATATATATATATATATATATATATATATATATATATATATATATATATATATTCATTCAAAACTGTTTTGAATATATATATACATATGTTTTGAATATATATATATATATATATATTCAAAACAGATGCAAGTTTTGAATCATTCTCTCTGTAATCCTACCTTTTTTAATGAAATATACAAATTTATATTAAATTAATATAAAAAAAATACCTACATACATCCAGATATTAAAAAAAAACCGAAGGGTAAAACGGGTTCTGGCTATATATAAATATATCCGACTTTTTTTCATCCGACAACAAGTTGTTTTAAGGTTAGTTATAATTATTATACAACTTATATGGATTCAACTACTATACTTAAACATACATAAAACGAATAATACAATGTTTTTTGTGTAAGTATTGATTGACCTTTTTTTCAAATTTTACATTTTACTAATAGGCTACTTAAAATTAATTCAAGTTACTGGTATAATAGGGGAAGGCGGGGCATGACGGTGAAGCGGGGTAAAATGGGGAAGGGCTAGAAATCATATGTATAGTGCTGCTACCTGTTCGGAACCGAGTAAACTATGTCACTGGACTCTGACGTCGTTTGTCCGCATTCCCACGCCGGATTCCTTATATTTCACAAGGTACGTAACTTTTTCAGCTGAATTGCAATATTTGACTATTTTTAAGGCCTTATAATGTAATATGCGTAAAAATGTCATTGAATTATGACCATACTACTGCATACTACATCTCAATGGAAACAAAATGACGTATATATAGACAACTTACATTTACTTGTGTTCGTTGGAAAGTAACATAACCTAAAAGTAGCCCTCGGGGCAAGACGGGGAGGGGCATGACGGGGAGGTACCCCGTCTTGCCCCCACACTTTTTACATTTCTCATCATGTAGGATACAGCTTAGGCCTATGTCAGAGTTTGTTTATTTGTGAGTTTGTGTAAAATATAGTTTTGATTTATGTGTTTTGCTCGCAATTTACTCAAGTTAGAGTCAAATTATAGTAAAAAGTTAAATTATTTGATTTTTTTAGATTGATATATGAGGACTACCATTCTATCTGCGTGGTTTTTCTAGGCCTAGACTATTTTATATTTACTCCGTTAAGACATGATCTGCATATTCGACGTGATGTGTTCCAGATGGTTCGCAATTACAAACGACAGACTACGAGGCAAAATTGGTCTTTGTTGTCAATGGAAGCCGCTGTCAACGCAGTACTTGCTGGTGAAATGGGCTCATTGAAAGCATCAAGACAATTTAATGTCCCTCAAACTACGATCGAACGACATGTGGCTAAAAAAGAGCTAATCCTAATTATGTTTTGCAAAAGAAACTAGGACCATTCACTTCCGTGTTCACGCCTGTGCGAGAAGAGGAACTCAAACTTTACCTGACTCAAATGGAAGGGCAATTGTTCGGACTCACCATAAAAGAACTTTGCCAACTTGCTTTCCTAGTTGCAGAAAGAAACAACATCAAGCACCCATTCAATGTTGAAGCTGGTGTTGCCGGAAGAGATTGGGTGAATGCGTTTCTCAAACGAAATCCAACCTTAACTGTGAGAAAACCAGAGGCAACTTCTGCTGCGCGCGCTATGGGTTTCAACAAAGTTGCTGTAGAGAAATTTTTCGGACTCCTTGAAGGTCAAGTTGATAAGTTTAAGTTTACTGGAGACAGGATTTTTAATTGTGACGAAACTGGTGTAACGGTAGACCCGAAGGGTCACTCCAAAATTGTTGCCTTGAAAGGACGTAGACAAGTGGGAACAGTTTCCTCAGCAGAAAGAGGACAGACCGTAACAGCTGAAACTGCGTTTCAGCTGCAGGGTGTTACGTTCCACCGATGTTAATCTACCCGCGAAAGATAATGCAACAAGAGTTCGAGACTGGGCTTCCAACTGGTGCCTGGGCAGAAGTCCACGAATCTGGATGGATGACCAAAGAACTATTTTCAAAGTGGTTTCAAAGGTTTGTGACATTTACAGGAGCTTCAAAAAAAATGCCGATCCTTCTTATCTTGGATGGACACAAAACACATAAAAAAAATCTTGAACTTATTGATTTTGCACGTGAAAATGGAGTTGTCTTACTTTGTTTGTCCCCACATTGTTCGCATAGACTTCAACCTCTAGATGTTGCGTTCATGAAGCCTCTAAGTAACTATTTTGAAGATGAAATAAGAAAATGGCTCCGTACCAATCCTGGAAAGGTTGTAACTCTGCATCAGATCTCAACATTATTTGGAAAATCATTTATTCGTTCGGCCACCATGAATACAGTGGTAAACGGATTTAGAAAATCAGGAATTTGGCCTGTAGATAGGAATGTCTTTGATGAAAGTGACTTCCTCCCTTCTTCGACCACGAATATTCCCCTTCCCACAGAAGATAAAAATGAAAATGAAGCTGCAGTTTGTGAAGGCTCAAGGGGAAATGACTTGGCAGGGGTACACGCTAAAGATGAAGGAGCTGCAGCACAATCAAATGAATGCGAAACACCGAATAAACAACCAGTTAAGAATCAATTGGTGCCAGCTGACCACCCTGGACAAGAAACAGCTGGAAGTTCAATGTCAAGTTTTGCAAAATGCAGCCCAGAAATAATCCCATACCAAAAGTGGACAAGAGAAATATCAGAAAATCTTCAAATAGGCGGGGAAAAACTGTTGTATTGACTGAATACCCTTATAAAAATGAATTACTGGAGGAAATTAAAAAAAGTAGGCCGCTCAATGGTTATCATCGACGTGGACGCTATCAGACTAGGCCCTACAGCTTTAAGTGGAACCTGAACCACGAAGTATAGGACTGATTGTCAGTTAATGACAAGTCTGTCACTCAGTTCTCTCCCCTTCACAATATCTGGACCCAGTGTACCACCGGTGTTGCATTGGGTAAACTGTTAATGTAAATTGCAACTAGCTCAAAGCTACTTGGTTTGTGCTAGTAAGGGGTTGAGAGTTACTTCGGTTTGATTGTTACCTTTCGTCGACCGCAATGCGTAATTTAATTGTATCTACAACGATACATCACTATAATTACATGTCAGAACGTCCTGCATTTTATAAATTACATTTTCACTCAAAACATATTTCGTATATTGAAATAGCATTGCAATCAAGTTAAAAATGATTAATTTTAATAAAAAACAACTAAATATACCCAAATAGTTTGATGCTATCTGGGCTATATATTAGACTTCAGAATTAACTACAGTGAAAATTACTTTGAACTAAACTGAGAGAAATAAGGAGTTTAAATTTAAAACAATAAAATTATAAATAACCAATACCGGTACTACGGGTGGTCTAGCTTTTACCGGTTAATATTTGTCCGTAGTTTTACTATAACGGTCATTGTTTTGATATTTGTGATAGTCAATTTATTAATTGTTACATTATTTTTATTATCAATTAAATTATGTATTTAATTCCTTTGAGCTTAGATGTGTTGCTTTTTAGTGGTACTTTTTAAAGAGTACACATATAAAATAATGGTTTCTAAATGAAACTACTGATGTACAGTCCATACTTCTTAATTCCAATGTATATAAAACATACATTATACATTTCTAATCTAATACGTTCATAATGAAAATGTAAATAATTACTTACGTGTGGTAAAGTTTACAGTAATAACATCAGCTTCTCTTTTAATTTGCTGTCACTAACTCTTTTCAATGTTCACAAGATTTCAAACGACACCACTCGAGCTTTAGTTTTACTTATTAGTTGTATTTGATATAAAAACATTACCTATCATAGTATTATTTCATAATATATTAGAAATGGTATAACTTTTAATGAGCATTTTCTTTAAATTTCTCTTCTTCTTAAAATTCTCTTTTAATTTGCTGTCACTAACTCTTTTCAATGTTCACAAGGTTTCAAACGACACCACTCGAGCTTTAGTTTTACCTTTTAGTTACATTTGATATAAAAACATTATCTATTGCAGTATTATTTCATAATGTATTAGAAATGGTATAACTTTTAATGAGCATTTTCTTTAAATTTCTCTTCTTCTTAAAATTCTCTTTTAATTTGCTGTCACTAACTCTTTTCAATGTTCACAAGGTTTCAAACGACACCACTCGAGCTTTAGTTTTACCTTTTAGTTACATTTTATATAAAAACATTACCTATCGTAGTATTATTTCATAATATATTAGAAATGGTATAACTTTTAATAAGCATTTTCTTTTTGTAGTTCGTACTCTGAAACATTACACAATCTAAACCTAATTGATATCTCATATAATTAGAGCCCTGTACTAATTGAGTAAACACATTAGTTAATTAAATGTTGTTATACAGCACATTAGTTATACAGCACGTGAAGTTAAATGATGTGGACGTCTGAGATCTACAAAGCAGGAACAAGCCTCTGTCTAACAACCAATAACCATTTCAGTTCATTAAGTATTGATTTCAACTAGATAATATATACGATTCAGGTCCACGAGTTTACATCCATTATTAATAAAATGTGGATTTGTTATTTTAAGTGGAAAGTGAAATTGCAAAATATCATAACTGCACTTTTAATAGTAATCTATTTGTATAGTTCCATCTCTGTTATCAGTACACTTGTAATGTACTGGTTACTCTCTCTTACTCTGTCCGAGAAGCTCCCCACGATCAATATTCTTGGAGATTGGATAGATTAAGAGTAAAGATAAGATCGGCCTACGCTTAAAAATCATAATATACTATTTTATAAATTACAGATGCCTGATAGTTAAAAAACATTTATAAATTGATCGAATTGCACTAAAATATTTTCAAAATTTAATATGTATAGCAATGACCATATTAAACTACATATAAAAATCAAACCAAAAATAAATCATATTTGCTTACCAATAAACATACTCACAGTTTAATTACCTCAAGTTAATACTGGGTTATTAAAAAACTAGACTTTACTATTACGTTTAATTTCATTCCATGGCACAATATATGATGAATAAACCTAAATCGATTATTGTTATTACTATGATAAAATACCTATTAGTTGTTACAAAATATAAACATTTGACAAAGACTAATTATTTTAAATACACCTTGACTTTTGAAATATAGTATTTATAACGACTGCTTTAACATTTCTGTTACATCCCATTATATAAATATACAATGTATATTTTTACAACTACATTCAACGGAAACCCCAATCAATGTAAGGTTTTTATTTGTTTCTCATAAATATTTGTATTATTTATTACAAGTTTGCAAATAAAATTGTTTTTTATGTCAGTTTGAGGATTGGTAGAAGCTGAAATAACAGTTGGTATTTACTCTGTCAACAATTTCAAGATAAAAAAAAAAAACATTTCTCTCTGGCGTTACACAGCTCTCTTCTATGTAATAATCAAATATATTCAATGTTCTAAGGGTGAATAGTTTGCAATTTTGTACAAGATAATTTTAATTTAGAATCAAAACAATATGTAAAATAATTATTTTACGTTTTGTTTAACATTAGGTGAGACTTTTTTATTTTATTTTTTTGAATATACTTTTTATTAGTTATAAGGTGTTTACGGTTTAGTGTTTTTTATGTTGGTCTTTAAACAATGTGGAGAGAGAGAAAGGGAGTTTTACTTTTTGAATATCAAATATAAAACAAAATTTAAATTATTTTTACGTAATTTAGTGGTAATGTGGTCATAGATTTCTTCTTCGTATTTTAGCAAATTTACCTCATGGTGAACGGTGTTTTAACTTAAAAGTGAATTCTATAGATATAAATTTATTTGACTTAAATTTTGATTGATATAACTTTGAATTATTAGATTTAGATAAAGCAAAAAAATAAATTAATAAATACCGTACAATGATTGATTTCAAGAATAGTACTGTACCTTGTATTTTGACAACAGAGATAATAGAGATTTTCATTGAGAACAATAAATAACATTGAATTTTTTTATTAGTTTGTCTTGACTATTTGTCTAATTAGACTTCCCTTGCCTCAACAGGTGTATCCTGACTGATCACAGTGAATATGAGGGATGATGGATGTAGATAACATGTAATGCCGCACGATACACGACAACATGTTAGCCGAGAGGTGTGGGTGATTTCAATTACCTCAACAGATGTATTCCGATAGACCACAGTGAATATGAAGAATGATGGATGTAGAGAACATGTAATGTCTCACGATACACGACAACATGTAAGCCGAGTGGTGTGGGTGGTTTTTCTTACTTCAACAGGTATATTCTGAATGACCACAGTGAATATGAAGGATGGTGGATGTAGAGAACATGTAATGCCTCACAAAACACGACAACATGTTAGCCGAGTGGTGTGGGTGATTTAAATTACCTCAACAGATGTATTCCGATTGACCACAGTGAATATGAAGAATGATGTATGTAGAGAACATGTAATGCCTCACAATACATGACAACATGTAAGCCGAGTGGTGTGGGTGGTTTTCCTTACTTCAACAGGTATGTTCTGATTGACCACAGTGAATATGAAGGATGATGGATGTAGATAACATGTAATGCCTCACGAAACACGACAACATGTTAGCCGAGTGGTGTGGGTGATCTCAATTACGTCATCAGATGTATTCCGATTGACCACAGTGAATAAGAAGGGTGATGGATGTAGAGAACATGTAATGTTTCACGATACACGACAACATGTAAGCCGAGTGGTGTGTGATTTCCCTTACCTCAATAGGTTTATTTTGACTGATCGGTGTGGATTTCGTATTGGGGATTTAACATCTCTGTAAAGACTGGGATGCTATAAAATAAAACTATTATTTTGTAAATATTTAAAAACAATTCCTTGAACATAACAGTTAATAATAATTAGTATATTTTTAAAGAGATCATTATTATTACCCCTTTTGATAAGTAAATGTTATTGTACTTCGATAGTGTAAAATAATTGTTATTGTTATCTTAATTACACTAATAAAGTTAAAACTACTAAAATTAAAACAATTGTGCAATTGTGAAAAATGGTCATAATACCGAACTAAAATGTTCTTTGTTAATAATAGTTATAGTTTGATTAACTGTGTTTACGGTTAACATATTCTATCAAAGTGTCTTACAATACCAGGCCGTAGTCTCCTGAGGCTTAATGTTGGTGTAGACAGTTACAACATTACTAAATCCATCTCATTAAGTGTCGGCGAATTGTTTTTAATGGATTTAAAATACATGATTTACTCCAACTAAGACTAATGGGATCAAACTTGTTATTTTCATATCATGACAAGTTGAACATAAGTTTATAGCTTTTATACACTGAAATACTATATCTTATATTCATCGTAAAATACGTAATTGATTGCAAAATATAAAATTAACCAAGAGCTGCTATTTTGAAAATGTTCAAAACCCTTTCTTAAACTATTACTTGAGGACATGTTACAAACTTATAAAGCTACAAATGAACATATGTGATGATTATTTTCACATGAATATTCAACTGACCTACATTGAACTTAATATAACCTTGTATACAGAATATTTAAAGTCTGTTTGTGCATTTACTGGTGGCGTGCCCAATCAGCTGACAGGCTCTGATGATTAATGGAGTAAAAATAAAGAATATCAGATTAATGACCTGTCTAAGTCATGAAAGATGTAGGGCATCTATAATGTTAGACACGATAGCCGCACTTTACCTCTGAACATCCACATTATTTTATTTTTTTTTAGTGTCTATGTCATGAAATGAAATGAGATGAGGTGGGATAGGATGGAAGGGGATTGGATGGGATTAGATGAGATAAGTTGGGATGGGATAGGATTAGATTGGATGTGATGGGATGTGATGTGATGAGATGAGATGAGATGGGATGAGATGAGATGAGATGAGATGAGATGAGATGAGATGAGATGAGATGAGATGAGATGAGATGAGATGAGATGAGATGAGATGAGATGAGATGAGATGAGATGAGATGAGATGAGATGAGATGAGATGAGATGAGATGAGATGAGATGAGATGAGATGAGATGAGATGAGATGAGATGAGATGAGATGAGATGAGATGAGATGAGATGAGATGAGATGAGATGAGATGAGATGAGATGAGATGAGATGAGATGAGATGAGATGAGATGAGATGAGATGAGATGAGATGAGATGAGATGAGATGAGATGAGATGAGATGAGATGAGATGAGATGAGATGAGATGAGATGAGATGAGATGAGATGAGATGAGATGAGATGAGATGAGATGAGATGAGATGAGATGAGATGAGATGAGATGAGATGAGATGAGATGAGATGAGATGAGATGAGATGAGATGAGATGAGATGAGATGAGATGAGATGAGATGAGATGAGATGAGATGAGATGAGATGAGATGAGATGAGATGAGATGAGATGAGATGAGATGAGATGAGATGAGATGGGATGGGTTGGGATGGGTGGTATGGGATGAGATGGGATGGGATTGGATGGGATGGGATGAAACAATCAGCTGGGTGTAAAAACCCCGTGGCTAATACATATCTATCCTTATGTCCACTGTAATATCTGTCATTGCCCTGGTCCTCGATATCTGGGTCACCTCCCTATTGTCTCTTCAGTATCCCTCTTGTGTACATCCCACCAAACACTCAGGTGATACAAACCCCGTGGCTGAAACATATTTACCCTTATGTCTACTGTAGTATCTGAGAGTTCATTAGTTGACTTCTAATATTGACAGCTTATTGTTATTTAAATATTTCTATAGCTATAGTATGTGTAATTGTTATTTTTTTCTAAATTTGTGTTAATAATAGTTACATAAATACAATTTGGACTATTTTGTAAAATAGTGTATAAAAATAATACAAACTAAGCTGTGTAAACGATGACACGTTTTTGTAAACTGTATACACCTATTTGACAACCTTTTGCCTTTCTACAAAAGAACAAAGTTAATATATTCATTGGTGCTAGACTCACAAACTTGCTCAGAGTCAGCCAATGTGTCCCAGATGAGTATTCATAGTTGAGATAAGAAAATTATGTGAAGTTGAAACCTTTATAACTGCGATAGTCTAGTTTCGTAACGACTGTAGTTTTAAATATTTTACTATGAGGAGTTATGTTTTAATTATTTTTTATAGTTTATCAATAAACATATTAAATGTTGGTTGAAATACAAAAAAATAACGTCACACTTCACAGCCTACTACATCATGAATAAACAGGCTATTTTGATTCTGATATTATTTTTCAGTGCGTATTTTCAGAAAATAATAAGATAGAAAGCAACTAACATTTCAACAGTTTCGTTACAACATTAATTGATGTGTTCATAAGAATTCTTTTTCATTTATTGAATGCTAAAAAGAAAATACTGTCTCCTTTATATTTATGTGAACCAAGAGTATAATGGACCTCGTTTGGTAATGTAATCTTTCTAAATAGATCTGCAAAAATTATAGTAGTTATTATTTGTTACGTATTGAAAAAGTAACATTAAAACTAATTGTTAATGTACAAACTACGAGTATTCATGGAAACCTGAAATAAAATATATCTTTTTTATTTTAAATTATTTTGACGTAAAACACAACTCCCCTTAAACTGTTTCAAATCACAATCACAATAACGTAATGCCACATGACTTATAATTTATGCAAAGCTGTTTTTAAATGGTCTCACCTGATTACTGAAAGCTTGCTACCTCCATTTTCGTAGCCAGTAAATGGCTTAGCACCAACTTCATTAAAACACCGTTGGTTTCTCCATTACACACTAATGGACCTATTGTTGTCGACCCTTGCATTGTTGCAGATTACTTCATTGGTAAATGTCCACCAAGGGACATTGTAACAGTTAACCTAACCTAGTCTGACCGTAATTGCGATAAAATAGTAGTGGTAGTGAATTAACAGAAAAGGTCATTTTGTTTTTCGTGTTAATATTTTTCACTAAATTAATTTAAATCTATGCAAAATTAATAGTAGCAATCACATTCATATTGTGTCGAGTCATAATTTGGACAGAGTTCACAAAATTATTTACAAATATCCACATCAAGTTCTACAAATATTGAATAGTATTACCTAATTAACACAAGTCTTGAAACCACTAAGAGAAATTATGGCATGTTCAAAGGCAATTAGTTTTCAAAATACTTTGGTATGTACACTATATTTTCCAGGATAAGTACCGGTGGCTGACTTCTCTAATGAGAGTTCACTTCAAGGTAAAACACTTAAAAGTTAAGTCTTCAAAAAGCAAATGAAACTAAAAACGACACAGAATTGTAGTTAAAAGTGGAGAACTTGAAACTTTTTCAATAATATTTGGTTGAGTTACTCCATAAGAGTGCCGGAAACTCAGAACTGTTATTATACTTAAACCATGAAAGATATTTTTTCTTTTAATGTTAACCGTAACAAATTATTTATGTACTCTTCGGTACTTTACACGAATTTATTTTACTATTAATTTTAGACTACAATAATATATTTTCCTTTAATTAACTTGATAATTATTCTATTGCTCTAAAAACTGTTCCCTACTCATTTTTACTTTCACTGTGGTATGGCTTATCCTCTGGAAATCCGATATCACTGGCCTTATCTTATCGCTTTCCAAGAACTTACACACGGAGAGCGCGTTTGGCGGTAAGTCAATCGTTGGTTTTACCAGTTTGTAATCAACTTTAGTAGCTACCTCAACTAATCCAGCCTAACATAACCTAACCTAACCTAACCGTAATTTTGATAAAAAAAGAAGTGGTAGTGTAGTAACAGAAAAAGTTGTGATAGTGAATTAGCGGAAAAGGTCCTAATAAAAGAAGGGATAAGTTATTTTTTTAAACGAATATTTTTTGCAATCGGTTATTTTTTAATGTTAATACGTGATTAATGAAAAACTTATTGGATGATTGTTTATCATTGTATTTGTAACAATAATTATAAGTCTTAAAGTAATCTCGATTATTTACACATCCTTGCATAAAATGAAATCAATTACAAATAAGACATCAATATATTTTTCGTGGTTAATGTATAAAATAAATTGACATCTAAGAGACAGACAAATAGAGCTACAATCTTTTTATTAGTCATATCATTGTATTTTAAAAACAATCAATTAAAATCGCGTAATTAAAATATAAATCACCTTCATACGTAGTTATATCTTGTGTTTCCATATTTTAACTTTTTATAAATAGTTTTTATTTCATTTTCAACAGTGATTAAAAATATAACTTTACAGCAATTACTCGATAAAATCAATCAGCAAGATTAAATTCTCAGTCCTAAATTTGTTTTCATATACATTCAACAATAACCTACGCCAATGTGAACGCAATTACCAATAACAATAATAAAGTAACAATAAAATAATAGATAATATAGTGGTGACTGGCAGTAACAACAATGGCCAAATCCAACAATAATGTTGAAGGAAACATATCACACATACTAATACACTGATCTAATGAATGAGTTTAACTGTGAATCTAATTTTACGCAGTGTAACATGCAACAAATAAACGTTAAAAACATACAAGACCAACAAACAAACGTGCACTACGTCCAACGTGCTGGGATGCATTCTAGGACCCATTCTTATTTTTACGTATGTTACTTATTTTTCTTTGTGTTACCTCTGACATTAAGGTTCTCTTACTTTCTTTAGCTCAAACAGAAGTAGAGGAAGTGTAGGGGTGAGGAGGAGAATAGTATCAAGAACTGCAAAATAGTGGGTGTAATATTTGTTTTACATTGCCCACAAATGAAATTCATTGAATGAATAAGAAGTATATACGTTATATACTTCTTTATATTTTGTTTGTACTTTTTTTAAATTTTATTTAACATCAGTTTTCTCCGCATATAAACTCCGAATTGAGTTTTCTTTTAAATATATATTGAATCATATATTTAGTTCGGCTGACTAAAACCTTATAGCACTTCCCTTTAAATACTTCATTTAGTTCTCAATTATATGTGAGTTATATAACTTACGAAAAAATGCATTACGTTGCAGCCTTTAAAAGTTATTTAACTTTTTACAGCACAAGTAAACGTCACACAACACAAATTTACTACAATATAAACACAAAATGCACAAATATATTACAATACAAGTACAAAATGCACAAATATTATGGTGATAGATTTCGGTGAACCACGCTCACCTTCCTCAGACCAGAGGGATTCACAAAAGAATATATGTGTAATCTGACTTTAATAAGCAGCCCACGCCATCACTACAGAAATATATAACCGTTTGTAAGTAACAATGAAGGTTAAGGGATGTGACAGTTTCAGATTCTGTGGTTCTTGAGTAGATTGGGTCCAAATTGCAATCCAACACCACACCTGCTGTAACCCCGGCCTTGTTTACTGTGTTTCCACTATCTACCAACGTATAACCGTTAGAAGGTCAAAATGTCGTGTACAGTCACAGTGTACTGTACAGGGATGTGACAGTTTCAGATTCTGTGGTTCTCGAGTAGATTAGGTCCACATTGCAATCTAACACCACATCTGCTCTAACCCCGTCCTTGGTTACTGTGTTTCCACTATCTACCAACGTATAACCGTTAGCAAGTCAAAATGTCATGTACTATACAGGGATGTGACAGTTTCAGATTCTGTGGTTCTCGATTAGATTAGGTCCAAATTGCAATCTAACACCACACCTGCTCTAACCCCGTCCTTGGTTACTGTGTTTCTGATAGATTGACATTAAAAGCTCATCGTAATGCTTTAATAGTTTCTGGAGGTTCAAAAATAGGTGAGTGTTCCTAAAATGGAATCAACTAAATGCTATTATTTTTATCTTAAATATAATTGTAAGTTTTCTGGCCGTTTAATCGTTCTTTTTTTTTATTTAACCAATTCCACTAATAACATACATTAATTGCAAATAGATTCAAACTTTAATGGATATTTAAAATCATAACATTTTATGTTTGCGTAAGTTATTGTTATTCTTCTACTTAGTGGATTGTTTAGCATTGCTGTAATATCTAATTATGATCCGGTGTTATTTGTGATAAGTGTTGGAGAGGGAAAATAAATAAACCTAATCTACATGGTTATATTAAACGAGTTTTTGGTATTGTACACCTGTAGATAAAGTGCTGTTTTTTTAACTAGTGCTTTTTTAACATATTTTACTATGTAACTGCATAATATTAAAGTAAGTATTCCAAATTATTTCCTTAATTTTTTTAACTATAAGTTTATATTTCAGGTACTTTATGAACTATTGATTAGCAGTAGTATTGTTAATTTAATTTCTCATATATGCTTTTAAAAAATAACTGATTTTTCTAATAAACAAACTACCAGAGGTTTTGTATCGATCCGTGTTTTATTTTTTATTTTTTGATATATTTTTTGTTGATTGTCTGATTATATTATACCAATTATACAAATATATATATATATATATATATATGATGAAGAATATATGCAGATATTTTTCCCTTGTATTTTATGTATTGTATGAAATCAGCTTAAGTTAAGCCGGTACATATTTTTGAAATGAAAACAAACCTTCTAGAGTACAGTTTTAATCCTGTCTAAATAATTGTTACAGTTAACATAATTGTAATAATCGTAACAATTCTTCAAAATGATACTCGATAATGTAAAACCATTTCAGATAAATATGTTGTATTTTTGTCAGTTGGAGAACCAAACAATCTCTCAGCCTGTATAACAAACGAAATTTATAAATTGGAGCAAGCTTCTAGCACTATAGATGACGAATTCGATTTATTAGACACACTTGGTTTTAATGTACGTTTATTCACACGATGTTTGACTGTGTTTTGTTTTATTTAATAGTAAAATTAATATTGCTTTCTCGTTCTAAGGGAAAAATCACCTTTTCGTGAATGATATTTTTATCCATATATAACTAAGTGAAATAAAATAATATCTTATTTTCATAGTTTTTTTTTTTTTTTTTACGTGAATTGTGAAACCTGCTTACACGTTATTCATAAATAAAATTTAAAACTATTCATGAACTTACATAGGGTAACCGAGGTACTAATTTTAAATTAATATCTTCATACAGTTACATACATTTTACTAGTAATATGCAAACTAGCTATTATAACTGTATTTTACCCTCTTATTTTTTTTAAATAAATGGCGTAACTTACCTAAGAAGGGAGTAGTTATTATATTGACAACATTAAATTTACCTCTCATAATATAAGCACAGGTGATGTAAAGTAAACATATAAATTATGACTAACATTGTAATGTAAATAACAAATTGAAGAATGAGTACATTTAGTCCAACTAATTATTTAATGTTACGGATCACGGCAGCCACCCTCGGCACTACCTAGGACATTGCACCCCGTCCCTGCGCGTGTTACCGCCCGCAGGGCTAATCCAGGTCTTCCAGGAAGGACAAGAATAGCACATCATTCGCCTGTATAGGAATCGAGAACTTCTAGATTATTCTCCAGGTTCACCGTCACCAGTTTCAGAATCTTCTGGGCTTCCCGCTCTGGCCATTTCCACCCTTCGGCCGACTTGACAGTCAGTCAAGAGTCAGTGTGTGAAGAGTCAGTGAGTGACAGAGTTAGCCCCAGTGGATGTGACAGTGTAAAGTCTATTGACAGTGACAGTGGCAGTGCAGTGATAGAATACATTAGGTGAATAGAGTGATAAGTAATATACATTGTTGTAAATATTAATTAATTTAAGTGTCGAAAATTATGTCTAAGTAATTGTAAATATTTCATAGTTTGTAATTTAGTTATTTATAACTGGTAAATAAAAGTAACAATTAGTAGCCAGAAGTTGAGTCGTCTTATTTATTTAAGACCCTGTTGGACCATAACAATAAATTAATAGCTTTCAAACACAACCAAAGATAACACAACACAGTCTGCAGAACCCGCATCACCTCGGTGGGGCATTATTGTTGAAGTTCAAGATATAATGGAGTTACTTTTTAAGTTAATGTTAACTTATCTTTTTTAATCACTTATAGCTTTGTGTTATGTTTTTACTAAATTTCCAGATACTTTATTCATTGTAATGTTTTTATAAGATAAATAAGCTACATTTGTACCGGGTCTTTGACCGGTACATTACGTTTTTTTTTCGTCGTTGTCTACCGGGCTGCCTGAGATCGCTCATGCCCTGCGTTTCGTGTACTTGGTAGCCGTTGGCCCAGTTCCGTTTCGTTCCGTGTTCCAGCAGCTTCGGTCAAGTTGGCCTGTCTGTTCACTTGTTCTTTGCAGCGTTCGTCAAGTCATGGTTGCCGGCTGAGAGACTCCTAAACGTAAGTGTGCATTTGTAATTTCTGATATTTAATCACCCTTTTGGTGAAAATACTTTGTTTAAATAATATTCAACGGGCTTACTGGTGTTTTCAGGGTTTTTTCTAATTTATATTCTTTGTCTAGATGTTTCTCAGACTAGGTTAAAGCCATGTGCTTCCATGTTAATTTTTACCGTTAATTACCGTTAATGCTTTTTAGATCTGCCTTTATTTTCAATTGTAATTCTGTATAATGTTTATTGAGCCTTTTTACAGTTGTAGTTACCGATTTACCATATTTTTTGTTCTTTGCCAATAACCTAGCCTAGCTGTACTCTTTGATTTTCATGTTATAACCTATTGCTCATGTATCCATAGCCTAGTTTTCAGTTTGTCATTTTTAGTTCCATATACGTAATTAATTCTTTTATAATTTGTTAATTTGTAATTTGTCTTAAATCTGAGTTTCCAACGTAATTAGTCATAGCCTAAAAATTTATCGTTTATTTTCTAGGATGCTCCAATCCTGTACAATTTTGTCTGTTCCTGTTTTGTTTTGCCATGTCATGTATTAGGGGTTATGTATAGTATTTTGGGGGTTGGCTGTACTGCTTTTAATGTGCTGTGGTCTGGTTGCAGTCCAGGGTCCTTGAGTGGGACGTTCAGCCCTCAGCCTGTCGTCCGGGGAAAGTTCAACCTTCTGCACTGCCAGCCTGGCCTGAGGACCCTGTCGTAGAACCTAGGTCTCGACTACGCTGCCATCCCTACATCTGGGTGTTGTTCTTCTGTCCTCAGGTCAGTGTGTTCCAGTTTTTGTTCCCGGCGGCTGAGCTGGGGGTTTTGATGTGGATTTTTAATTTATAAAAGGAAAAACAGAAAAGAAAAGGGCAGTGAAATATAAGAAAAAAGAAGAAAAAAAAATCTGTGGAACTTTATGTGGCCTAGGCCTAAAACCCAGAAAAGTGATTTTTGCAACACAGCCATGGGGACTTAATTATTTTTTTATTAAAGAGGGAAAAACTTTTAAAATACCCAAAGATTTTTTTTTTTGATGTTAATATTTATTTATATCTATATTTATTGTTATTTAGTTTAATTAGTGTATTTGGTTGTTATATCTTTTTAGATTTTATAGTTGTTAGGTCCCTATGGTTAAGTTATGTTATTTATTTGTATGTTTAGGCCTAGTGATCGTTATTATATTTTTTTATTAAGTGTATAAGGGGGGTTCTGAAGTGAATTTTTACTAGAACGGTACCGGGTTATATATTTTTTTAAATTGTTTAATTTTTTAAACTTTCACCAAAAGGGGATTATTGTGCTTTGCTTAATTTCTGATTCGGAGCTGCCCAGGGATTCCGGCTTACTCCCTGGCCTCGGTGGAATCAAGGGATGCGGGCCAAATTGCCGGTGTAATTGGTGATACCAAAATTTTTATAATTTTCTTCACTTTTATTGCGGCCATTCCCCCAGTTGGCACGCTTTCCAGCTTTGGTGGGGGGGATGGGTCTCACATTTTCTAAATTCTATTTACAGTGTAGTAATTTAGAAAATAATTTTAAAATGAAAGATAAAAACATTTTGGAAAAAGTAATAACGTAATTTTAATATTCCCTTATTTATAATAACAATGCAGTGAAGTAGTGATTATTAATAAATGATATTCATTTCCATTTAAATTGTTTTAAATTCTAAAACAAAAAAATGTCGTTCTGATGTTAATTTCTAATTTTCTAGCTACAAAAGTAATTGTTAAATTATCGAAGGATCGAATTTTATTAAATAAAGAAACGAATATCATATTTCATTTAACTAAGAAAGTATGATAAGTACAGATCTTACAAATGTCATAAACTGTCATAGAAATATCTTCCAAACCCTGAAATATTACACTCTTCACTAAGACATGTGCCTTCATTTTGTAGCAAATGGGAACAATTTAGGGACAAAACAACCCAAGGACCCATTGCCTCGTAAAGGAAAACATTATTGGTCCCAATGACTGTCATCAATAATTGTCTTCTACTTTTCTGACTGTAGAGTCGAAACTTATCCCCATTTTTACGTGATATTTTTATGTATAATCAGAAGTAGCATTTATTAATCTGAAGTCCCTTTACTCGATTTTACATTGTTTTTAATTTTGTGTCTACAAGAAATGAGCTTTAATTATAGTCAAAAATAATTTTATCTGAACGAAAATCGTTAAAGTTTAATTTTTCACCATGATATAAGAACTTTCAAGTCTTATATTTAATTCACAATTTTCTACATAAAAAACCACAATATACACAATTAAGAACTAAATTTATACAAAAACTGTGAAACACAATATTTCTTTGAAAAGGGAATCAGATTAAATCTTGTTTGAAAAAAATATGATCCTTTCTTGTTGAAAATGTGCTTAAACTGTACCGGGTCGTTTGACCGGTACATTTTTGTTACTTGTCGTCGTGGTTTGCCAGGCTGCTTGAGATTGCTCGTGCGCTGCGATTTGTTTACTTTAGTGGCCGTTGACTCGGACTCTTTCGTTCCGTGATTCCAGCTCTCAATCTGTCAGGTTGACCTGTCTGGCTACCACACCTGTACTCTACACCATGTCTAGCTAGAGGCTCTTTAACTCCAGGGTCCTTGAGTGGGACACTTTATCCTCGGCCTGCCGTCCGGGGTAATTTCTGCAATTCTCTGCTGCTAGCCTGGCCTGGGGACCATGTGATTGAGCCAAGTGTCGGCCCACGCTGCCCTCTCTACATCTTTGGGTGGGGTTCTTCAGTCCTCAGGTCAGTTCATTCCTTGCTGTTCCCGGCGGCTGAGCTGGGGGGGGGGGGTGGTTACCTATTTAAAATGTAAAAAAAGGAAAAAGAAAGAAAAATATATTGAAAAAAAGAAGGTTTCTCCGCTAGGCCACGACTGCAAAGGCAATAATAATAATAAAAAAAAAAAAAACTTAACAATGTAAACCATGAAACACAGCTATTGGACACATGTATTTTAATATTTTATTTAACTTTTATGAATTTTCATTGTTATTAATCTTAAATAGTTTATTCCATTTGTTATATTCTTTAAAATTTATTCTAGTTAGGCCCTGTTGTTAAAGTGTTTTTTTATTAATTTAAATACATAATTATTTTTGTATGCCTAAAATTTTCTTTTTCATACGGTTTTAATTAAGGGATTGTTCAAATTGTTGTTAGGCCTAGTGGTTAAGTTTGTTTGAGTGTTATATATTCGTTAGTTGCAGTATGTTTTGAAGTGAATTTTTACTAGAACCGGTAAAATTTTTATATATTTTTTTAATTTCTAAATATTCACCAAACGGGAATTATTCTATTATTTCTTTAACTTCTAATTCGGAACTGCCCAGGGACTCCGGCTTACTCCTTCGCCTCGGTGGAATCATGGGATGTGGGCTAAATTGCTGGTTAATTGGTTTTTTCTTAAAATGTTTATGTCTCTAGTTTTCTGCAGATAGGAACATATGTTTTGTAATTTCGGTATTTATTTATTTACTTTGGTATTTCCGATCATGTAATCCGTACATGATCGGAAATACCAAGTAACGAGTATAAGGCTTCACAGTCTGGTGAAATTGAATTCTATTTTGTGGGACCCAGTACAGAACATTGAGGGGTGCTGTAAATGTGACTAGACACCATCAACAGGCTCTCTCACGAAGTCGTCAACTGAACTGAGTGACTCAAACACACTTGAACATATTTATTACGATGTATGGGACCCATAACACACCAAAGGAAACAACGAAATTCTTCCTAAACAATTTTAACTATTTAAAATAATCTCTAAAATTTAAATCTTAAAATGTCTAATATATTTGTTTATATGAGTGAAAAACAGTACTCTAGAGTTTGGTTTCTTCAATGGCTATTAAATATACATGAAGAGCTGGTGGCATTTTAGAATGTGTCATTTAGATTTAATCGAGTAATTTTTATTGAAAACTTGTCCACAAAGCGAGTAATTTTAATTAAAATCCAGTATTATTTGCTTCAGACTTCTTCACCATTTTCAATTTATTTTAACACGTTACAAGTATGGTAGTGGATTTTCAACTGTACAGCCACACATTCATCGCTTCTTAATAATTAAAATTTCTACATAATCAAATCATAAAGTATATTATATAGTTGTTACAGAGTATCAGCTACAATACATACCACTTGAGATACAGGGTGTAATACTCCTAGCTAGCACACATTAAACAGACCATAGGTTATCATATCGGGCTAGTTCTGCTATCTAGCCCTCACACGCCCTGTCTCTACATAAACTGTACTTGTATAGAATTTACTAGTAAATTATCAAGAATGTGTGAGATGATATCACTTTATTCCCTAAATATGATTTTGATATATATGTTACAAATAAAATAATAATAAACATTTTCTAATAGAACATTTACATAGAAATGTCGTCCTGAAAAGTTATTTGTTGTTAAGTGAAGCAACCACCTTAAAAATAAAAAAATATACATGCATATCATTTTAAATTTATTATATATATTATATATAAAATGTACTAAGATAACACATCTAATTGAAATAATGTAAATATATAATACTATTTCTATTAGAAATATTATCTTGATCTTATATTTTAAAACATGGTCTTAGTTTCGAATCTAGAGCCCATAAAGGATATTTTTGTAAAGTTTTTTAGTCCAAACCTCTTAAGTTTGAGATATTATAGCTGTAGATATTTACATAAGACATCATTCACTTTAAACTAATCTTTATATTTGCCGGAACTAGCGATTTACCAATGGAAAAACTGCAGTGATTACAAATCGTATAAAGTAACTTTCCAGCGTTATGCTTCCAACGCAAACCAAGTCACATAAATATTTTACATAGTTAACCTTTTTCTCACAAAAAAAATTAATGTTATCACTGGTTACGTCGATATTTATTCACGCATGTGGTATCTACGTGTCTGATGATACGTGAAGGTTTGCAAGTGATATTCTAAGTGTGAATATTCCTTTGATACGGATGACGCCGGAGGTGCAAGTTCTTGTTAACAATTCTCTTTGCAGAAGAAATCGCCAAAGAATCATATTTGTAACACATAATTTGTGAGAATATAACTATACAGAATGTAACTAAAAAGGTTTCCTGGATATACATTTTCAGATTATACCCCTAATTTAGAGCAGAAAAAGAAGGATTCAGTTTTACCGAATTCCTCTCTGTTTAGCTATTAAATAAAGTGTAATGTGTATTTAATGGGTCATCATAAACACCTTATCAATTGCATCGAAAAGGCACGTTCAGTGGTGTGAGCTTATCACGACTTTTTCAGCAGTATTAATATTTGATCTGATCAGTTACATTGAAGTTATTGTTGTTTTATGTTAAGATTGACACAAAAAGTTCATGTTACAGTCTAGCTATCGTGTTTTAACATAATTTTGCGTTACTGAACCTAATTATATATAACACATACAATTACATAGACTGCCTAAGCCACGCGATACCTGGCGTGTGGGCTCGTGACAAATTGAACTCCATGTTTAACTCCATACAGCTGGCAATAAACGGAAAGATAGTTGTTATAACCATTTCGAACTCCTATCTATACGTGGCAGTAACAATATTCCATTCTATATATTCTTTTCGTATTTTAGTCATACAATATCACTATGTTTTTAATTATATTTTCCACTTATTGTCTGAAAAAGATCGTAGGAAAATTATGAATATCGTATTAATAAAATCTTTAGTCCTCAGAAAGAAGAATGATTTTAAATGATAAAACCACCCTAAACATGCATATACTAGTCATGTTATTATACATGTTTATGGATTTAAGAATTAATAAAGAGCTCACATAAAATATGAATCATGTTTAAATCTTAAGTTTTGATTTGTCGTGTTAAAACTGTTTTAAAACTTACCTTAAAATATGTTACTTGATAATTTATTTACGAATATCTTTGCAAACGGAATAGCAATTAATTTAAATATATAAATTTACTAAAGCAAAAATGTTTTAAAAGGATCAGGTTCAGTAAACCAAACAAACTTAATTTGCCAATAATACGACACCTGAACAAACTTGGCAAGGTGAAACGAAACCCAACACTTTGTAAGCCGAGTTGAGTAAGCGATTTTCCTTCCTTCAAAATGTGTCAGCTGGTAAAATTGATTACGTGTTCTGAATGTCAACTTTTGGACGAATTTGAGGTTTTGTTGAAACGAAAATAAATTATAATAGAAAAGTAATCAAATAAAAATATGAAATGAGATTGTTTGAATGCTGAAAATAATGTGAAACACTACAAAGACCATGTTTTAGGAGTAGGAAATAATAGTGATTAGATTTTATATCTTTGACATTCAAATCGTGTAGTCGGACTGAATCGTCCTCGCAAGTATTGGATGTCACCATAGACAAGAAAGTGATAATATGGTATTAAGATGGACCAATAATATCTATGATCTATAATATATTAGATAAATACATTGTCTTTATTGTTTACTTTGAACTAATACAAGTATCAAGCCTTTGCTTTGTTCAACTGAAGTTTGTAGTCAATAAAGGTACTTATATGGCTCGTTTAATTAAAATATAATATATTATTTAATACTAAAATTATATTTAGGTGAACTAAAAATTATATTAATTTAAAGGGTTAGAAAATTAAAGGTTGTTTAATCTATGTAAGAAAAGAGAATAACCAGCCTAGATCTGAATTTAATTTTTATGTTTATTAATACAATATTAGTGTTTTATTACTCTTTCATGAGTCATTTATTATTCTCTTGTATTATCTAAAAATCATTAACATTTTATTTTAACTTAAATTTACAATAAAAGTACCCTGTACAAATTTGTTTACTTCAATTATTAGTTCACATCGGCCTTCAGGCCTGTGCTTGAACTTTATTCAACGATTGAAGTACCGATCGTTAGCTCAGTTGGTGATTCGAACCTTGGGGAAGTTGATCATTTCAGTTCGTAATTATATATTACATCATCTGTAATATACAATGTAAAGTTTATTTTGAAAATAGCGTTTGCCATGTGATATAAAATAAATAAGTTCAAAGCCTTAGCCACTGGGCCACTTATTTAAATTGTTAATGAGGTAATGATAGTGAAATAAAACAACCACATAGTAAATGATAATATATAATGTTAAAATTTATATTTGTATCTAATTGTTTTTTAGTTTAATATAATGAGTGGTTATTAGTGTTCTTACATTTTTGTTCATATCTTCAATAAGTAGATATATATTACATGTAGTTACAAGAAATTTGCTTGATAAGAACGTTTATACATGTAATGGACACTGAAATAATGTATAAGATCAATTCCTGTTATTTGGTTGTAATTAAATATCACACGAAATGTAAATTAAAATAAGTTTACTGTCACTTTGAGATGACAGACTGATTAAAATGTGGTTTATAAATTGTCGTGTTCAAAGGATCCTTACCACTCGAAATTGCCTGGAGACTGTTACGTGACTTAATAACGTTACGTAAATTTAATAACGTTACTTGATAGTAAATTACTTAAGCTTTAAACAACACAATGTATTACAATGTAAGTAGAAAATGTATAAATAATTTGGAGATCACCTTCAGTAAAACCCATTTACCTTCCCCAATCAGAGAATTTCATCGCTAGGATCTTTTCCGTTAATTCACTACCACTATTTTTTTTGTTTCCGTTAATTCACTAACGTCAAATATTCTATTACTCTAAAAACTATTGTACACTCATTTGTATGTTCACTGTGGTATTGTTTATCCGCTAGGAATCTGATATCGCTAGTTTTAACTCACACGGAATGCGCATTCGGCGGTATCTCAATCATTTTAATTTCCAGTTCGTGATAAACTTTATTAGCCACCTAACCTAACCTGACCGTAATTGCGATAAAAAAAAGTGGTGGTAGTGAAGTAACGGAAAAAGTAGTGGTAGTAATCAACGGAAAAGGTCCCTTTACAATAATACGTGCATATTTTGTACTTATAATGTAAAATATTTGTGTTGTGTAGCATTCAATTAATTGTCTTGTATTTCTACAAACACGTAAAAAGCTAATTAAGAAAATATTTGTAAAATATAAAGGACGTTTTTATTGATAATTTTCCTGTACATATATCAGTTAGATAATTTTTTTTAAGAAACTAGAATCGAATCAATTATATTCTGTTTTACTGTTTATATCACATTTGGTTAATTTATTAGAACAATAACAGTAATTATTAATCCATAATTTGTATTTAGTAAAATTATAAATCAACACTTAACGTTGCTTCCTTTACAATCACTAGATCAATTCAATTTATGTGTAGTCACTTTATTAAAGTTTTTATTCAGTATAGCGGATTTTGTTGAAATATATTTAATGAAAGTCGAATATAAACTACAGATCTATTATGGTAAAGAGGTTGTCAATTATCATATTACAATTTGGTAATCGTATACAAAAATGGGAAAACTACAAACATTATGACTTAACAAATTTTAAAGAAAGTAGATGCTATATTCTGTATATAAATTGTAATTTGTTCTTAGCATCAATAACATCTCTTTACATCAGTAAACTTTTGTTAAGTCAGAGAAATTTCATAATTGAGTTGCTTAAGAGCTTCAGAGAAAACGATCCTGTTTCATCAACTTTATTGTCTTGATAATTAACACCTAAAACTTGTACGAATGTCAACAACTTTATTTGTTACTTTATTAAGTTACAAAATTGAAAATGACTTTCTGTTGGAAGGCTTGTAAATGTTTCTTCTTCTCCTGGAAGTGACGTTTTAGATTATTTCCGTACTTCATCACTACCAAACAAATTAATATGTGATTGTTCAACTTTTACTAAACAATGTACATACCATACTGTTTGTTGTCAGCTACCACTTATTTAAAAAAAAAAACACAGTACAATTTTTTTTAACAATATCCAAAAGTCATGTTCTGTCACAAAGCTAAACCTAATCCAAACCTGCCATACGTATTCTATTTATGCTAGCTAACCCCTTCATAAAAGACACAGGAGGCACTTGTAACTATGTGATCTATTGTTTGAATAAACTCCCGGAATCATCTGACTGAGCTAGCGTCAATCCCCATTTCTATTTTCAGTAGTTACTTCTGCCAACGTTAGTTCGTAACCGTTTTAACAATGTCCATTTCCTTCGAGAGAGGTTCATCCCACTTACACTACTACAGATATTGAAGTATATCGATAATAAAGAACTTATTTCATCCTAAAATACTGTTCCACGCTGTGGGCCAGCTAGTATTGGGCGAGAATCAAATTTTATAGAAACATAAATGCTTGTCAGTTAGCTGAAAGTCTTACAAATAATACGTGGTTTGAATTCCACGTAAAACTGTAGGTACCTTAGTTGATCTGGCTTTTCGGCTATTAATAATTTACCCTTTCTGAGCACAAGTCAAAGTAAGGTAGTTATAAGTCTACATCCACACTCATCCTATACTGCTACGTATAATCCTTTACATGCACTTATAAGACACACAAATTTGTGCCAGCATCTCACATTTCAGATTATTATTAGTGATTAAATATCAAACTAAAAGACATTAAATGAAACGTTATCTCAGTGATATTTTCTAATAACTTATTTATATTTGGCCCCCATTAGTACAAATATCACATGTGCCTGATTTTTAATAATGGAATAAGAATTTAATGTAAATTTGTCAAACAGTGTATTAATTCCATATGCCTAAAGCCTCAAATTAATGTTTATTAAAGGTTAAAGTTTAACTCAAACTTTTATTAAAGTTTACTATGTAAAATACGTTTATAAATTCTGTAAATACACTGTTTATAATCCCATCTAAACCTTGTAAATGTGAACTTTTTCTATTGGTTTCGTTTTCTTTTTCTCAGAGAACAGTCTTGTTGAATTGATGAAATGCGTATACAGCATCTTCATTCAATAGAGAGATTTCCTTTTTGCCTCTGAGCCATTCTCTAATGATCTTGATTTACTCGTATTTCAGTAAGTTTCAATGGTACTAACCTTTGGTGAATATACGCCTTACACCCAATCCACGTCAGGAATTCTTCTTTGTAAATAGGAATTTGTACTCTCAAGGTATTTAAACGAACTCAGATTGGCACATTTTCTACGTATAATAAATTTACACTTAAATCATTTATAGTTATGAAATATTTAAACATAATTTATTTGAAATAAATTTTAGATTAATTTATAGAAATGAAAATTTTTTTATGTCACTATAGTCATAAATAATGTATATACCTTAGTAATATATAATTATAACCATAAAACACTATTGAGGGCCAGTGTGACAGCAAAATGCCTTTTCTCGGGTTAAAGTATTAAACTGTTCTAAGGTTGGAACTTCGTTAATTGAATATTTTCATCTATATTTCTGCTAGACCAAACAAATTGATATAATTTTTTGTTGTATATTTTAATTTATTTATCATTTTTATTTTGTTAATCTTTTACTTACAGAGATGATTTATTTTGTAAAACATATTACTGTGGTATTCTCTTCCCCTTTTTTTATTTATAATGTTATACCATGAATTTGTTTTAAATTAAATTTTATTTCTACGTTAAAAACATTTTTGTATAAGTTAGGATATTTTCATATTTTGTGTCCAAAAACAAACACTGTTAAATGTGGTATTATTAATTTTGAATTCCAATACATATTTGAGTTGTAATCTATATTTATAAAAGGCAAAGTCCTGGCTCACTCATCACTATTTCTCCAATTTCCCATGTAGCTAGAGAGCTGACATTTTGTACACTGTTTCTATATGTCTTAAATATGACAACTAAATTATTTTTATCTTGATGAAGTACTCTTAGGGTAGAAAGAGCCCCTAAAAGATGTTCTGTAAGCATAACATTAGATTGATTATAGTAAATTAAGTACAACTGTTTTTTCAAATAAATTAACGTGTTTATTTTGTATATTTGACATTGTACTGTTGATCTCACGTAAAAAAGTTGCTCTGTGATTGATTCATTTTTAATATTATACTATGAGTGTAATTTTTAGCTGTTAAACACAAACAAAGAAAGAACACGTTTAAATAGGCTAAGTAATACCATTGGGTATTTAGACTAATAAATATTTACTTACGCAAGTAGCGTGGGTGAGGTACTGTAAATCAATTAGTTATTATTCTATTTATTTGCAGTCAAAAGTCACATGCCGAGTGAGTGTATAGAGTGCCACTGAGTGCATTGCAGTGAGAGGTGGGGTTGGCACGCGAAACGTGCAGGTGTGTCCCCTAGTACAATATATAGCTCATTCGTATTTATTGAATGAAAAGTACGTTCATAAACGGGAGCATTAATTTTATACTACAACATGCTTATGTGCACAATTAGTCGAACGTTTTGGATGTTTGAGGTACATAAATGATTCAGTAAAATATTTTTCAAATCTACTTTTCTCATAATCACGTTTCCACGTAAAATAAATTTAACTGTGCGCACAATTTTAATTGCAGTAAACCAAGTAGTGGCTAAAATATTTGTATTCAGGCTTGAATATTTGTATTCGTAAATTTATTGGTGATTCCCAACGCTTCAAGTGTTTATAAAACTAACAAAACTTTTTGTCAGGTATCAAACTCCTTCTTCATTGCTACTTACTACCTGATTTTATATAAAACTAATTATCATTTATATTTAGCATTTCGTTGTTATAAACCAAGAGTTCATAATTTGGTAGAATCTCCTTTACCTAAGCTACTTGTTATCTCTTGATCTATGTTACCGTATCATTATTTTGTTGTGCTTAAGTTTGTTAACTGGTCCACGTTTTTTAGAAGCCCTTTTTAGTAACTAGATTCTGTCTCTACCAACAATTATTACTTCACTCGTTTCTGATTCATAGTCCAATAGTTTTATGTCTTAATAAGATAAATACAATAACAATATTTTGTTCATTTTTCTACAATTTAGAAAAGTAACTTTTAAGGTATTCTAAAATAAATGTACTATAAAGAATTTTTTGCATGTCAACTATTATTAACAAACATTCTACAGCACACAAAGTACTTTATTGAGTAAGCACACCTAAAAACATAATAGCTCTAAAACAACTGCCAAGCCACACGTCAGGTTATTGTTAACTAGAATCGACAAGAGTGAGAACAAAAGGTTCTTTGTACATTGAAATCATGTTCCGACATCTAACATAATGAAAAATGGTTCTATTTTTTGTACTTTTTATAGTAACAAAACATGTAATACATTTGGAACCAAACAGTAATTAAATTTTGTTTAATAATTCAAATGCGTGAAACAATGCATCACTGTATTTATAATTCAATTATTCTGATATTTTACAATTTGGTCTCGTAGTTAAATTTAATTATATTACAACTACAGTGAGTTTTTAAAGCAATAGTTAAAAACAAACAAAAATACCTTTCTGTTGAATCACTTGTAACTCTTTCTTAAAATTAAATATTTGTTTAACAATCTTATGAATACAGATTTTTTATTCACATCCTTACAAATATATGAAAACCAATTACCTATACTATACAAAAATGGATCCTGTAGTCTATATTATATCAATCTAACTACAAAAAAGTAGTCTACTATCAAGGTTCAATAAAAAATCTATTTAAAAATATTTCAGTCGTAACAATAACTAAAAGTAAGCCCGAGTTATTTATTAAGAAATTAAAAAAAGTTTTTTAATATGAATTTTACTGAAATTCTATGATTTTCATTTGTTTCTAGTTTTCAACCATACATTTAGGTTTCACTGTATTCTGTAAAGAACGGAAAAAAAATGCAAGTACGAGTTTACACAATGACTTCTACAGAATGTAAGCCTCTGTGAAAGAAGAATTTGTTATACAGGAATTATAAAATACCACGATAAAAATGTCGTTATATTCAACAGTATTATTAAAGTAGCAAAATTTCATAAACACTAAATTGAAGTAAAATATGTTTATTCTCGACTGTTTTAAAAGAATAAAATGTATAATTATCTCAACGTATTACAAAGAACATCAGCTTGTAAGCCAAGTAGGGAAGTTGCTTAACTTCTTTTTATCTCAATTAATCTCTCTCAGTGAATTGGATTTCATGTTGGGAATTTTTAATTTCTGGAGGAACGATCTTCATTATCGTTTCATAAAACTCCAACTACCCTGTATTAAATGTTTTGAAAAATATACCATTTCGTAGGTAACATACAATTATTTTCAACTACGATTAGGAATATATTTTGAAAATTTGCTATTACAATTATTCGGTGTATATATACTAAATAAGAAGTATTTTTCATATATAGGATTCTACAGACGCCAATATTTGTATTCTAAGTCTTTTAATTTCAACAGCCTGAAATGTTCTTGAGCGTTATGTACAAAATTCCTCTCTTCCGGCTACTTATAAAGTTTCATTTCAACGTTGATTCTGTGCTAGCATATATCTATCACCTGGACTTATCTGCCCAGGACTGGACCTCCCCCAGTTATACTCAATACTAATTTAAAGATTGAAATTTATTTGTCAAAATCTGTAAGCGAAAAACTTTTCAAGTGAAGTAATGTTCAACCATAAAACGCGACCGTCACCTTTTGATAGGTGGCGCTTCTTGGTAGCCAAGTGAGGAAGGAGAGTCAACTGTCACGACTGTTCAAATCACACAATGGTTAGGTGACGGACAGACAGACCACGACTGGTCTTCTGATAGTCAACGGAGTTGAATGTAGTTCCCAATTCAACTTAAGGTTTTTAGGAGAAAATTATTCACAAGAGAAGTCTGTTAACACAATACGACCAATCTTCTCGTTAGCACGTTTTGTACTTGGTAAAAATAGCTCTTCCTATTGTGAATATTTTTTGGTCCTGTCATTTGCTTATGATTATTTTTATGCTTTTACTAAATGTCTCTTATGGTGAACATTGTTTTGCAATATTTTATTATGTGATTGCGCTCTGTTATTATATTCCTTGCTTGATATATCGATGACACAAACAACTAAAGCACAACAAAAGCGATTTTTTGTTTGATAAGAGTCTACGTAGAGATATTTGTCCGTACGTGTTTTCTATTTTTAGACTAGTACCTCTTTGGTCATCATCGTTAAATATAGAAATAAGAAGGCTATCCGCGTATATGGGTTCTATGAATCTGGGTTTTTGGTTCGGTGAAATTATTTTATGTCATGTTTTCAATGGTAGCATCAGAGGTCTCCGCCCTCTATCTCACTTCGTCACTCTATCTATCTCCAGCTAACACTGAATTTACTAACAGCTAACCCAAATTTTGAACGAATCCCCGTTCAAAAGAACGTCCGAGCGCTTATTTGAAACGTAATCCATTAGATAGCAGCACACACGTACGTCTAGAGGAAATGCATTGTCTTAGACTGTCTACTTGTTTCTATAGTCAATGTTACCATGCTTAATTTTACTAAGACAGTTAAAAATTTTAACTCTCTTTTTTTTTTCCATGGTAAATTGAATCTTCAGGATTGTTGAGTTAAACTTTCATAAAAATATATTTCTGTTATTTATGAAGCTAAACTATGCAAGTAGCCTTGTACGTAGACATATAACAGTTTTTACCCTAGCTGAGGGCACCGTCTTTCCATTTTTCAGTTGTTTCTTCAAACTCTTAAAATATTTCCACTTATTAATTCTCAAATTAAAAATATTGTGTTATTACTACGAAAAAAATTAAATATCAGAACACTTTAGAATAACAATATTGTTCAGATCCGATTCATGTTGAGTAATTAAGTAATCTAAAACCAAAGTCTAGATATATTGGTTAAAACGTAACAAGATCTTTTTAATAGGTATATAAATTCCTTACACAACAGCTTCGACGTGTTAATTGAATATAGTAATATCCGTTCTCTTTTTCTAGCCAAATTCTTACAGTTGATTATAAAAATTTAAAATAACATAGTTTTGGAGAGATTCACAATCACAGTAATCTACTACTAATCACTGCTATAAATATGCACTAGTGCGCTCGGTTTTCAATGAAATATTGTTTACGTATACACATATGCAATTAATGGAAGCTATTAAAATAAATAACTAATCAATCTTTAAAGATATAATTATCTCTTTTAAAAACGAACACATTTTATATTTCTAATATCAGATAAAAGAGGTCAACAATTACAATCGATTGCTGTTACTTTTTAATTAAAATTGTCCGACCACGCACTGTCACTTTTTTTACGTTACCAAAGTATTGGTTTTAATCAAATAAATCACAGAACACTCGACTGGTCTTGATTAATTTCTGATCAAAATAACTAGATTTCAAATAAATAACAACTAGGCCTATAAAGTGTGATGCTACATGGTGGTTTTACCATTTGTTACTCAAATAAAAATAATGAATGTATGGGGCAATGTTAAAAATATTACAAGTTAAAATTTACGTAATTATTTTTTCTAAATTTAAATATAATATTTACGAGTGTTTAATATTTTCTAAATTTAAATATAAATATAACATGTACGAGGAAAATGTAATAATGGATCAGAAAAACCATAATGTTTAGTAATTTATTTTTGATAAAACATCCAAATGTCAGATACTTTATAACGGAAAGTATTTTACAGCTTTATGTTAAGTTTACCAATTACTTAAGCATGATGGCAGGCTTGTTAAAAGTCCAACAAATTGGACGAATTTCTTTGGTAATCTGTCAACTTACTTTAAATTTGTTGAAGCTTCAAGTTTTATTTAAAGTCCAAAAGAGTGTTAGAATTAAAACAATTTATATTACGTTTATTGCTTTCATAAAAGTTATCTAGAACGTCAATATGAGTTTTCTTTTATATTTTTTAATTAGCATAATACGTGTTGGTACATATACAGTACAAGTAATGTTTTGTAATTTTGTACAAGTAATTTTCTTGTATGTTTCGAATTAATACATGATAGAGATAGCTCCTGCAACATTTTTCTTTACCTCGTTGAGTTCATCAATTTAAAGAATCTCACTAATAATTTTCTGGTTAAGGATTTAGTTAATTGTTTTAATTAGAAAGCATTCAAATCAAATTCATAAGTCAGTGGCATTAATCAGATAAGACTGACTTATGAATTTGTCATATGAATGAAATATGTATGAATTTGATTTGAAATGATTTCGAATAAAAAAGTTGTGTTATCACAGTGTTATTGATCAGATAACACTGTGTACTGTATAAAATACGTACTGGATTTATATGTAAGTAGCCAACACTATTTGTATCGGTACGAGGTGGTTCTATACGCTTGCTTACCTTTTCATCTGTGTGATTTCTCTAAATCATGACGTGAATAAAGCTAACCTGGTTGTTGGTGACCTCATAATGTGACCAATGAAAGAAATCACTTTCTTTCGATTTATGAGTGATTGTATTCAGTTATCATACTACTTCAATTAGTGTTATCCAACACTAACCATATTTTTTATTTTTTGAATAAGTCTGATGATTGTACAAAACTATGTACGGAACATCTACTACTCTAGGTTTATTTTTCTATATTTAACTTTGTTATGAAAAGTATAAATTATTTTTGGTATGTTACCACCTGTCACTGAAACTAACATTATAAGCTTGATATGGTCATATTATCTGACTTTAAAATGTTTGGATTTCTTCAGGATTTCATATATATTGATAGGTAATACAGCAGCTAAATATGAATTCTTTGTATATACATAAAACATAATGAATAGCGGTGATAAAAATGTAACACAAGTTATACAACTAAATTCCTTATAATAGACCCACAATCAACAGATATGTTTAAGATTTTAATTTCTATAGATAGTAAATGTTAAAGTAAAAGGGTAAATAAATTTGTAACGTTTAAATGTAAAATATATTTTAAGAAAAAGATAGCATTCATGTTCCCAATGGGTAGTAACAACAGGAAGTATCCCTTAGAAATAAACTTAATCTGAGATAATTTTATAAATGATCCATAAGTGTTAAACAAATCATATTTAACAATATTTCAAATAAGAATTGTTTACTTTATTTTTTATTATTTTTAACTATTTTGTCTAGGGAAGAGAACCTATCCCTCCTATTTGACTTCAGGTTTGGACTCTTGTGTTTTACAAACAAAGACCTTTAAAATGAGGTACAACTCGAGGTGGGCTTACTTTTAACATTTTTAATACTTCCTTCATGAGTCATCACCTGGCAATGCAAAAACAAGTAAAATATGTCTAAATATTTAGTATAGGGACGTGTACATAACTACAAAGTTTTATTACATTTCCTCAATGCTTTTTAAATTAATAAATATATTCTAGACTTTTGACCAACTCTGAATAACCAAAATTGTAGAAAATTTAATTAAAAATCTGGAGTATGCTGTCAGATTTGCTTTAGAGCCAACGGTTTGCCCACAATCAAGACGTAAGTAAATCTCTGTACACAGTTAAAAAATCGTATCCTTCATTTTGAATTTTTGGTGGGTTAAAAATTAAAAGTTTGAAGTTGTTGGAGTTTTCCTCTCAGTTGCTCAGTAAAAGCTACAAGTTTGCCAAATATACAGTTATTAGTTAGAATAACTAGTACTGAATACAGAAAACATGAATCATCGTAATTTTTATATTTATACTATACTACAAAGTTTTGCGTCTGCAAATAAAATGTTACTGTAAACATTAAACCCTCATCAACGACGATTTACAGAAATACAAAATCAGTTAAATCGTACAAATTCAATAGAAAGCAGGTCAAATGAAAATTAAATGCTAAACAAACAATATAAATATATTTAAACTGTATTAGTAAATAATTTCCCAAACTCAAGTTTTATTAAAAATGCAGTAGTATACGTGCAAAAATATATAACAACATACGATAGGAACAATTGAGAGGATACTTTATAATGGTTATGTATTGTATTTTGGTGTGAATATTATCAGTATAGTATTTTTTGTATGATGTTATAATGTATAAATATTATATTGCTAATTTCATATATGTTAAATTAACATGTTTGCACTCATTATTCAAGGTGGTGGAACTCTTCCTCCAACCGCTGACGATACTAACTTGCAGGCGATGGCCTATTAGAGGGAAGGGCTGTGTTTTGTAAACTGCAACTTTATGCCGGACAAGCTGTATAAAATTATGTTGGCATGACGGTATGCCCTAAGACTCAATATTAATATTCAACCAGTACCTGGGCGGGTAGGTTGACATAACTGACACATCCACCAACCCACACAGCAAGGAGTTAATCTTTCACCCACCCATACAGCATGGTGGTAATCATCCACCCACCCATACAGCATGGTGGTAATCATCCACCCACCCATACAGTATGTTGGTAATCATACACCCACCCATAAAATACGGTATTAATCATCCACTCACCCACTCAATATGGTGGTAATCATCCACACAACCATACAGTATGTTTGTAATCATCCACCCACCCATACAGTATGTTTGTAATCATCCACACGCCCAAACAGTATGGTAGTAATCATCCAACTACCCATACAGTATGTTTGTAATCATCCACCCACCCATACAGTATGTTTGTAATCATCCACACGCCCAAACAGTATGGTAGTAATCATCCACTCACCCACTCAATATGGTGGTAATCATCCACAGACTCATTCAGCAGGGTAGTAATCATCCACCCGCCCATACACTATGGTGGTAATCATCCACCCGTCTATACAGTATGATAGTAATCATCCACTCGCCCATACAATATGGTTGTAATCATCCACCCGCCCATACAATATGGTAGTAATCATCCACATACTCATTCAGCAGGGTAGTAATCATCCACCTGCCCATACACCATGCTGGTAATGATCCACCCGTCTATACAGTATGATGGTAATCATCCACCAACCCACACAGCATGGTGGTAATCAACCACCCTCCTATGCAGAATGGTGGTAATCATCCACACGCCTATAATACAGTATGGTAGTAATCATCCACCCACCCGTACAGTATGGTAGTAATCAATGAATAATGAATAATGAATTTTTATTTCCAACTAAAATAAACAATATTATAAAATATACATGGTTTGGAAATTAACTGGTCACTATGTCCAGTAGTTATGACCAGTTTATAAAAAGGAAAATAACCTAAAAAAAACAAAGTTGAGTTCAGTTCTTAACATTAAAATGCAATAGACACCTGCTGCCTGCAGCATTTAATTGAACAAGGCCTACATTCCATATCTTTTTGCTTACATGCATGACAATCTACATACAGTTTAATGTTCCAAAACATGAAATTTAAGTTAAATGTAACACATATGACATTATAATAAAATATTATTTCCTATATTATCTGTCTAATACATGCAATAGTAAATATAAGAAAGCATAAACTTAGGAACAGCACAGTAATAATATCCTGATATATATAATATATAAATATATTTATACGACTATACTGATACACACATATACACACACACACACGTTAAAAAAAAAAAAAAAAAAAAAAATATTTAAGAGTGAATAGATTGGGTAACCTAGCTTAAAACATGACGCAGAGAATTAGTGTCAGTTATCTCAGTTAACCAGCATTTAATATTTTTACAAAACATATTGATAGAATTACTTTCCTTTATGTCAGTTGGTAGTTTATTAAAAAGAAATGGTCCTAAAAACAAAAATGAATGTTTAAAAAGTTCTTTATTGACCTTAGGTGTTCTGAAAATTAAACTGTTTGTACTTCTGGTGCTATAAACTAAGTTTTCAGTACCCCTATTGCCACTCCTCAAGTAAAACAACCTCAAAACTTTAAACACAAACAAATTCTGTAAAGGCATTATTTTTAGTTCACAATACAACGGGAATGAACTTTCTCTAATATTTTTTTTCAATATAATACGTAAATAATGATTCTGAGTTATTCTCAGTTTGTTGATTAATGATCTAAAGGTTCCACCCCAACATACCACTCCGTACTGCAAACGTGAATCAATCAAAGCATAATAAAGAGATCTTAATAAATTTGTTTCACAGATATTTCTCAAAAAGTAGAATTTTCGAATAGACTGTCTTAGCTTAGCATGTAAGTTGTTAATGTGCGTGTCCCATGTCATTTTTTCATTAAAAGTAACGCCTAGATATTTGAAGTCTCTTACTCTTTCTATACATTCGCAATCACAATTGACTTGTAAACAATTGATTCTATGATAAATAATTGACTGTAAAAAATCAAAACCTCTGAAATCAAAATTAATATACTTCGTTTTATTAACATTTACAACCATTTTGTTGTTATTACACCAAACGTTTAAAATACTAAGGTCGTCCATTACATTGGCTCTCATGGTTTGTATATTTTTATTTGAATAGTGGAAGACAATGTCGTCAGCAAACGCTTGTATCCGGCCTTTAAAATTTAACTGTAATAGATCGTTAATGAAGATTAGGAATAACGTGGCAGATGTGACAGATCCTTGCGGCAAGCCAACAGTGACGGGTAAAGGCGCACTGAGGCTGCTCCCGACCCGCACACGCTGCTCTCTACCAGTGAGGAAGCTACGAAACCAATCGAGCGCAATACCTCTAATTCCAGCTGCTTCCAGCTTACAAAGTAAAATGTCATGATTGACCAAATCGAAAGCCTTCTTAAAATCTACAAAGAGGCCTGTGGTTTTAGAACTGTTGTTTAAACTAATATAAATTTGGTTTGTAAAGTTTATTAAAGCATCTTCCGTGCTTTTACCCTTTTGAAAGCCAAACTGGTACTCAGAAAGATAATTGATTCTGCTCAAATAAGTCACTAATCTAGTTACCACAATTTTTTCAAGGATTTTTGAAAATATTGAAAGGAGACTGATTGGGCGTATGTTATCCACCTTAATTGTGTTTTTTTTCTTAAAAATTGGAATAATAATACTTAATTTTAACATTTCTGGAAAAACTCCATTTGTGAAACTTAAATTAAAAATATGACACAAAATTGGTGCAACAAAGTGTGCTATTTGTTTTACCAATACTACATTAAAATTATCATAGCCTGTAGATTTTTTATTTTTTAAATTATTTATTATATTTACAATTTCAAGTTCTGTTGTAGGAGTTAAAAAGAATGAATGACAGGAATGGTGAAGGGTTAGCCCGGCCTGAGTGGACACCTGGTTATCTGGTTGCACCAAGCTGACTAGATAACGGTTAACGTTATCAGCAATACTTAAAGGGTCTGTAACTATTGTACCTTCCTCAAGCTCAACCCTATCCAAACTTTGATTGAATTGTTCACCCGTTAAACTGTTTATGACCTTCCACTGACTAGCTGGGTCTCCACTTAAATCACTAATCTTTTTAGAATAATATTCTTTCTTAACTAAATCAATTTCGATTTTTAAGTTGTTGTAAAATTTGTTATAATATCTAATTAAGTTTAAATCATATGGTCTACGTTTAGTTAGTAAATAAATTTGTTTCCTCTTTTTTATTTTACGTAAAAGGCTGTTTGATATCCATGGACTAACTAATTTGGCTTTAGCCAGTTTTCTATTGAACTTAACATATTTCGTACAGTTATTTATAACATTACTTAATATATTATGAAATATTGTATAACATGTATTTACACTTTCACACATAAAAACTTCATTCCAATCAGTACATCGTATGCTAGTGACCACCTTATCAAAATCAGTTAGTTTCTTTGTCAATAAGTTATTTAAAGGCAAGTCAATTGAACTAGAATGATTCTCTTGAAATTTCAATCCTAATAGACAGTGATCTGTAAGGTTTAAATCAAAGATTGTGGTATTAAACTTATTTACATATCTGTGTTTGACAAAAATATGGTCAATACAAGATTTCGAGTTTGAAGTTATTCTGGTTGGTCTATTGACTAATGAAACAAAACCATTGTTGTTCATTAAGCTAAGGTAATTACTTGTATTTGCATTTTTGTCCAACAAATTGACGTTTACGTCCCCGACCAAGATCGCATTGGTTGTAAACCAGTGCATATAATTATCTAACTCATTAATGAATTCTCTTTCAGAAAACTCTTGTAATCTATATAGACAACACAATTTGAAGTACCGCCTATCAATCTTCACGTCTAAAAGTAAGGTATCAGCTGTTCTCATACTTTGTTCGTGCGTTTGTGAAACACAAGCTTCTTTAATTGCGTAACAAATGACACCTCCTGATCTATATGTATCATTACAGTATGCATACATATTGTAGTTAGGTATGTTATATAACTGTAATTCGTTTGATCCTATCCATACTTCGCTAAGAATAATAAAAGTAACTGATTGATCAATTTTCGCCAATTCAAGTAAAAAGTTATTGAAATTTTTCCTAATACTTCTTATATTGCAATAAATTAGACTAAATACATTGGTATTGTTACCTTGATTCTCAAAAAACTTATCTCCTAAACTATATCTATATACATCGGTATCATCCATTTAGATTGGACTTATGAAATTAATAATAAATTAACAAATAAATTAAATAATAAAATGGGTATGCATGTATAAATATGTAGAAACCAAAAAGAGATAAACATTTTGTGTCTTAAGACTAATTTACTTGAGCCCCTCAATTTCAGCCTCAGTGTCAATCCTTCGACATTTCTCTCCATTGGTCTTCCTGACAAAAAACTTGCCTTCTCGACACCACACGTAATCGAAGCCAATTTCTCTACACTTCTTTTTGAGTTTAGAAAGAAAGAGTTTGTTGGTCGGAGATAGATGCTCATTCACATAGAACTTGGTTTTAGGAAAAGAATCGTTTACCTTATCTGAAGTTGCAGCTCCTCTATTGTCCTTGAACTTCTTAATCCAATTGTCCCTGACAATCCTGGTGTTAAACTGCACCACCAGTGAAGGTTCGCGGTCGTTGCGATAGCTTGGGACACGGTGTGCCGCGTTGATCTGCGACTCTTCAACTTCCACACCAAGCACCGCTCCCACATCCTTGACCAGGGTGACGACGTCCTCCTCGGGAGTCACCGGAATGCCACTTATTTCTATATTACTCCGACGGGTGTACTGTTCAAGTGACCGGACTCTGCCCTGAAGATCTGTAACGGTCGCGCAGAGAGACACATTTTTCGAACGCATTTCCTCATTCTCTTTTTTTAATGACTTAATATCTTTTTTTAATTCTTCTATGAGAGAAGTTGATGCGTCTACCTTATCAGATAGAAACTGAATAGACTTAGTCACCTCAGTAAATTCACTTCGGAAGTTCCTCAGTTCATTGAAGACCTCCGTTTTTAGGGTTTCCAACGCTTTAGAGATGAATTCTTTTATTTCTGTCGCACTCACAGATGAACTGACATTGCTCAAGCCTGAAGCACCAGTTCGGCAGTCTTTACACCTCCACTTACCAGACCGAAGTTTCCTTTCTTCCACATCTTCTTTAACACAGCCACTATGAAAAGACTTTTTACACTCGCCACAACATAGCACATCCGTAGCTTTATTACTGATAATATCACTGCTACAAACGCTGCAGGTAGCCGGCATTTTTTATGTTTTAAATAAGATAATCACTTTTAAATAGAAAACTGATCTTGTCAAAACGAGTACGCACTACACGTGTACGAGTAGCGCGTGACCTTGAAGCGAGCAAAGCAGAGCAGCGTAGGTCTTATCAGTACGACTGACTGAACTGAACTGAATCATCCACCCGCCCGTACAGTATGGTAGTAATCATCCACACGCCTATAATACAGTATGGTAGTAATCATCCACCCGCTCGTACATTATGGTAGTAATCATCCACACGCCTATAATACAGTATGGTAGTAATCATCCACCCGCCCGTACATTATGGTAGTAATCATCCACCCGCCCGTACAGTATGGTAGTAATCATCCACACGCCTATAATACAGTATGGTAGTAATCATCCACCCGCCTGTACATTATGGTAGTAATCATCCACCCGCCCGTACAGTATGGTAGTAATCATCCACCCGCCCAACCATTTACACTTACATTTGTAATACAGAATGACATACAAGATTTCATAAATTATTGAGGTTAAACATATTATATAATCACTATTCATTGACGAAATACGCAGTAACATTCCTTGCAGACTATCACAGTGCATCGTTTTAATATGTTAAAGTTATTTAGATTAACTTTAAAACTGTTGTTTGTAATTAACTAAGTTGGTCTCATTTCCGAGGCACTTAATGACTAATTACATCCTAATTAAATAAATTGAGCTTGTATTAGTTTCGGTAATATATTCATACTCTAAGTTATTAAAATTTCAATATTGAAATAATCTTTTTTGTGATGCCTTTTAACAGCAAACATGACAGCATTTTGTGAATATTACATAAAACATTATTTATACAAAATTTTACAACTTAGTGTATTTACGTGTTCTTTGATACAATACTTATTTCACAACAATTGCTTACTATACTAAAGTTACTATACGATAGCTAATGTGTGCCGTTTGTATTTTATTACAAGTGAGCCTAATCACTGGGGCTGTACATTATTTATTTATTTTTATTTAGCTACAGACAGTAAATAAAAATAAATAATGTCTTTATTTCAAGCTATTTTCAACATAACATTACTTTTCAAAATAACTCAAGTCAATTAACCTAAAACTACTTACTAATATTTACAAGTTATTTACAATTTTACAATCTTTCTAAATTGCTTGTAACTTTTTTATTTCAGGAGAGCGGCAGAGCGTTATACACAAAGGGCCCGAAGTAGGAAAACCCCTTCCTACCAGCTTCCGTTTTTATTAGGGGCAAGTGTAACACGAAATCTTGCCGCATGTTTCACTCTCTTACTAAGGAGCGATGCATTAATTTCTCCTTCAGATAGCAAGGCTGGCTTGTGAGTAGGACCTAGATGAACCAAAGAGGCCATATAGATCTTGGCTGTTTCTTTAAGATTAACAGTCCAACCGCATCACGGAACTCCAGAAGTGATGTATTGATTCCACATCTGACTGTCGAGTATTGATGTAGACACGAAAGGTCCCGAATGACTGTCCCTTTGACTCACTACACAGAAATTAAAGTGCTTTTTTCAATCCAAACCTTATCGAAAATGTTGTCTCTATATTTTTAAGAATTTACTTTTCATTGATATTTTTATTACAGATTTTTAAGTTTACAAATAACATATATGTTTGATAGATTTATTTATTTTTGATGTTGATCATGAAGATATTCGAAAATATCTAATGAGCCCAAATTTGATTTCTATACAAATAAATTTAGTTTTCATTACGAACTAAATCCAACTCTTCCTTGGAAAATTTTCTTGTTTAATATTCCAATAACAAAAAAGCATACAGTGGTTATCAGCTGATCTATTTCGACATTTGTTATGACGCTGATTGGTATGGAACTGAGAATTTTTACCAATCTTTTTTCTATCCACTGGCCATGACACCGGCGAGTTGAACTCTCAAGTGTCCAAAAAGCCTACAAGCCCAAACATGCAACACTTGAGAAATGGGGTTTACTGGCTGAGGGTGAGTTTAGTCACACAGTCAATGATCCTATGCTGCTTTCAGCGTCCTTAGAAACCGGCCATTATTGCTGTCGAAAATATCTAGGGTGGTGAAGCCTATTAGCAATGTTAGCAAATCTGACCACTGGATCACACCCTATTCGTAAGTATGAGCAAACGAATGGATCTCTTGATCGAAAGGTATACTCTGGAACTTTTAGACCAATAGTTTCAACTAAACCAACGTGGCCATGAAGCACTCTGTTAAATAATTGCACGTTGACAGTATTAAAGTTAAAGTTAACTTTAACTTTTAACAATATTAGTTAGTATCACTTAATTGAGTCTATGTTTCCTTAAAGTAAAAACTCTAAATAACTCAAATTTCAGGTTGTATTAATTAACGATGTGTTGAATAGTTACGAAATTAACAAATTTTTCACGATGGCTGTCTATTCCAGGTCATCACAGCAAGTACCATCGTACGTGTATGGGTGGGAGAGTGGTTCAGTACCTCTTAATTTGTAGGGTTGGACTGATGGGTTAGTACCTCCGTACGTGTATTAGGAATTACTCCCCCAGAGGAGTCCTGTTTCTCGGTATTATTCCCCATGCTTCCTAAATAGTCCGAACCTTAACTTTAAGTTTTAAATATCATATTTTTGTTTAAAATATGTTTTGACGTAACCTTTTCTAACTAAAGAAAAAGAGTAATATAGTATCTAGAAATAGTACTTACATGTGTAAATTTATTTGTACAACTTTTTTTGTTTATCTAAAATATAACTCAACCCTACATTGTATAATTTGTGAAATGCATTTCTTCTTTACCAAATTTAAATTATTTATTTATTTAATATTGTTTTAGTCCTTTACGATATTTGCCATCGTTTATAATGAGAAGATTTAACAAGAATAATTACAGAAAAAGTACTAAAATGCACTCAAAAAATACTCTAGTTAAACCATAGAGAGACTAATCTATTTATACAGTATCAAGAGAGGAGGTCTGAAGATGATCTAGAGGTTATTAAAATGTCCTTTAGTGGGAAAATGCTGAGCACGATTTCCATACATCAAATATTGAGTTTCTTTTGGTGAGGTGGCAAAACGTTAAAGCACAAACCAAACTTTGTTACTATGTACCTTATTTAATCGATATTCAGTATGATTAACAACCAAACTTTATCGCTTATTTACCAACTCATAATTGACTAATATGTTGATAATTAATGAGGTTACGTGGTATTAGCAATTTTTAAATACTGTCATAACTTACAATACAAATATTACAAATACAAATATTATCTTGAGAAATCCTCAAATCCCTCACTGGAAGCCATTTTATGGGAACGAAACTCATCCCTTATTTCATGTTCAATTTTATCTATTGAGGTATTTGTAGCAATAAGGCGTGGGAAACTCTCAAAGTACGTTTCTTACATAAGAATAACACGGACAGAGATTTAAATTAGTCAAAACGTAACAGCTGTTGAAATTTAAATAATATGTGTATGAGAATATAATAGCTTCTGGAATGTAAATACAGTAGCATTGTTATTAATATAAAGAAAAGTATATACATTGTGTCCCAAAAGTCCCGGAACGGAAGAATATTGTTTGGACTGTTACAAATGAAGGTACAAAACTTTGCACGTTGTTACTGGACATAAAAAGCTATTTTACGATGTATTCAGTGATCCACTAACTTCGTAGTGGGACGGCCCAGTAGTAGTCGGAATACACTCTTAATGTAGTATAGGTCAATTTGCATACAACTTTCAAGGCCTTAACTAGTATAATAGCATGCCGCTAATTAGACTTCAAAAGGTTAGTCCTAAACAAAATGGCGGCGCTCGAAAGTTTTAATACTGATCTTAAGTGCAAGTTCAAGAATAGCTTAATTTTACTGTAAACATATCAGATGAAGCTACAAATTTCACGCATGATTACTGTACACAAACAACTACTTTAAAATGCATTATGTGCCCTGCTATTCTTCTATGGGAACGGTCCACAAAGAGTCAGTAGAAAGGTTTTAAAGCATAGGTTGATATGCGCAATGTTTTAAAGGGCTGGTCAAGCATAGAAGAATGCCAGCACTTAAATAGCAAAATGGGAGCGGTTCGAATATTTTAAACTACCACAAAATGTTGTATCTTTTGGAATTTTGTTGACGGAATAACAAAAATGAAACATTTTATAATGTTGTATTATTCTTTAAAATCGTAAATGTATTCATATTCACAATAGTATATCTGAACGTAATTAATTTAATATTACAACTGACTCAACTAATGGGATGTTCTTCTACTGACCAAATAGAGTTCTTCAATAGATATTTTATTAATCATCAAATAGTTATATAACTCATTAACTTTGGCAGTTTAAATAACTTTAAAACCCCTTACTTTATTAAATAATCAAAATACCCAAATTACTATATGTTAACCAACAATACAGTGTAACTGGCTAACTCATTAATTCCGTTTGATTTGCTGATCTTTGCCAAAATAATTAATAAAAAATCAGTAAGCCAGCTGTACTGTAATCCATCAGAACAAAAAACAAAAACTCTGGGCGAAAAAGTTGAAAAATCATTATAAGCAGCTTAGTTCGAATTCAATTTACTTGTCTAAAGCCAGCTATTCTTTTTTGAAGTTTGACTATCAGACAATAAGTCACAAATTTTAAACACTTTCTGACAAATTGAAATTATAAAAAAGTTCGTAAATGTTTACTATTTAATTTGGTTAAGTTAGGTTGTCTAACTCAAATAACTAATTACAATGAAAATGTGCATGAATAAAAATTAATTTTATATATTAAGAAATAAAGCATATTTTTTAAGCCTTACATAATATATAGTCATTAAAGATTAAAGCTACTTGTTTTAAAATAATCACGTTTCTCACTCCTGCATGCCAAAAGATCATAAAAATTAAATATATAGAGGTCAATAATTGTAAACATTCTCAAAGTTATATTATTTAAACACTCATTGTAACAAATAATGTCTTTCAATCAGAATTTAATAACGTTGAAAATAATAAATCACTAATGAGATATGACTATTCTTTCATTTACACCACATAGTACATTTATCAAAAATATTTCATCGTAACAGAAGAGAGCGGATTGAAACGAAAAACTAAATAACTAACTGGTTTTTAGAGATTCATTTTCTTTTATTTTTTCGTTGTTCATTTACCGTATTTAAGAAAACTGCTATGCTTTTAAGTTTGACTAAGGGAAAGCCCTGCACGCTTCGCGTGCCAACCCGTCTCTCGCTGCGCTCGTTACACCTCGGCCTTCGGCCTCGGTATGTGACTACAAATATAGTAGGTTAACTGTAAAACGTAAAATTACGATATTAAATGTATGTAAAGTATCTCACTCACATTACTTGGGTTGTTACCTATTTATTAATTTAAACGTCCACTTAAATTACTTCTCCTATGGCAAACGAGTGTTTATTTCATTTGTTTACGTTTAACAGTTTAAGATTAATTAAATAAATAAAATAAATGTTTAACTTTGAAACCTCCAAGACCAGTGGAGTGGAGCCCTACGATCGGATTTGAATAAAACCATGCTTACAACCTTCCCTGGTTTAGCATTGAAACTTTTTTACTTTTTTGGTTTAGATGAAAGATCTAACTTCCTCAATAAAGCAAACACCATTGTTTAGATTCTGAGAGCTCTTAAAACTTCTTGGAAATCATTATTTAGATTTTAACAGATGTTTAGATTACATTTCTCGATTAGATTAAATCTATCTCCATGTTATTCTCGTGGCCGAAAAACATACTTTGAGAGCTTTCCATACTCTTCAGGGTGACAATAATAAAGAATTTTTTGACACCTCAACCGTTTAAATTAGTCAATAAACAACTCCTCGGAGTTGCGTTAGCAAAAATCGGCTTCACTTATTATGTATAAGGATTTAGTTTTTATTGCTGTATTGTTTTGTTTTGTATTTCCAATTAATTTTTATTAAAGACTAAATACACAACTTGAATTTGAACATAATGGGATTATTGAATATTAACAGTCGAAGACAGATTTTTTTAAAATAAATGACATGTTTACGTAATTTTATTTTTGTAGAGATAAAATCTGGGTAGTATCGGCCACTTTTATTAACATCAGGTATTTATACTCGTGTAATTAATCCTTTTGCAATCACGTTATTACTAAAGATTTTATATACAAATTTAGCAAAATAAAACACTGTTATTAGGGCCTCTTGCTAGCTTAGTAGTTAGCACTTCTGCTTCATATGCAAGTAGTCACGGGTTCAAATCCTGGGATGTCCATTACTTATTGACAACGTTTGTGTTTGTAGGATAAGTAAAAATTGCAACTGGTGGAAATACAATATTAAAAAGCATTCAGTAGGTAAATTTAGTAAACTACATTTCGAATACTAAAAGTGCTTTACCATTAATGTAACAAGAACACGAATAAACTAAGGATTCCCTATCATTTTTTCTAATGCAATTTTTCTAATAAATAACTTTTCTAAAAGCAATTCACCTAATAAAAATATTTCTAAGATTGAGTTTCTAATTTCAATATTGCTAACCCAATTAAATAGTCAAAATTCCTAATTGTTTCTCATTGTATTTTTATTATTACACGATAAAATGATCCGAACTTGATTAGTCAAGATTTATGGTGTGAGCAAGAAGGGTTAAATATTCTACAGTCCGATTTTCCTCCTTATGAAGATTATATTCCGAAACAATGGACAATATCCTCGCATTCGCAGTTTTCCACTTTTTTTGGCCAGCTTTAACTTTCCGACCCAACGCCAGCTCCGTAATTATAGTTTCATAATCGGCCTGTTCTTTTTTCAACTCATTCAGGAATGTGTAGACGTCTGGATGATTTTTGCCGACCGCCAAATTGAATCGGTTGTGCCATCCCTCACTACAGTTATTTGTACGCTGCGAACCACTGACTGTACTATTATATTGATTCCATAATGAAATCGGGTAACGAGGAGATACAGCTCTCCGACATCCACGCGCAGGTATCCCAACAACGTAATTCTTTTCAAAGTAGTCAATTAAGGGCAACAATGTTTCGTCAACTTCATCTCTCACGAGTTCAAATGCTTCGCGCACATCATCCGGGGGAAAAAATGCCAAAGCCAAAATCATGTGAGCACCCAACTTTATGCCTCGGTTCTGAGGGTCATTATAAAGAGCTTGCAATCCCTCACTCTGAACATGACGGTAGAGGGATTGTCCAAGATGGAAAAAACAAGCCGAAAGGGGGACTCCATTGAACGTAAAATTACACGCATTCAAGATAGCCACTTCGAAATCCGTCATAATTCTCTGTGGTCTGCAGTGTCGAATGCCCCAATCATGAGCAGAATTCGTAATTGTTTCAAGCACGTATTTGTACTGATCCGTACATTTGGAAGAAAGCAAGGCAAATATGCATGGTACAGCAATCACTTGAATTTCATCACCCGGTAGTTGTCCACCTCTCCGCTCAGTTCCCAAAACGGTAAACAGCTGTGTAAAAATGCTTGGAGACACCTTAAAAATGCTATCTAAAAACCAAACCTCACTCGCAGCCAGTATTTCCAAATTTCTGCGTGTACCAAAAACAATGACTTTGCCTTCATCTACACCTCCGTCGCGAGAATCAGCCAGAAGAAATCTATCTCCTGATTGTGTGACTTGATATCGGTTGGGCAAATCTATAAAGTTGTCCAATGTGCGAGGGTTAGGAGGGAGATCCTTCCTGCGTGCCCTTCTCATTGATTGTTTCAAATTTTCCCGCTCTGTCAACTGACTCAGAACCCCTTGCGATAAACCGGCCAGTTCAGTCCGAAGTATCTGTGCTGGACGCGCGTCTGGTTCTTCAGCTTTCCTTTTCAAATTGTACTTGACAATTCCGCTGCTTCGCGATTCGGTGGATGATCGTGAGGTGACTTTTCTGGTCCTTTTAAAATAACAACTTGATCTCCTTCCGGATAAGTTATGGCTCTCGCCTTGCATTCTCCGACTTTAGCACATTTCCAATACCAACGACCTTTTACAATGTTTACCTTATAGTAAACATAACCATCTATGAATAATTGTCCTCCAACAACTTGGGGATTTGGATCTATTAGGTATTATTGTAAAGTTTACAGCATTAAATAATTTTGATATAACTTTAAATATGTAACTTTTTAATTTTGATATGATTGAATTCAGCCTAGGATACCATAGAAACGAATCTTTTTCTTGCTTTTGTTTTTACTACATACTGATAATATTTTTCTAATAATTTTATCATTAGAAGAATATCATTAGTAATATTGAATTAGGCAACAAGTATTAGAAAACTCTATAATTGGAAAAAAATATTGTTAGAAATTTTTGTTTGGAAAAATTGCATGAGAAAAATTGATCGGCAACGAAACTAAGCAATGTTTTACGAATCAAAATAACTGGAAACAATCAGCCAGTATAAATTGTCTGGAAAATGGATTTCGTGTTATTAATTTTAATAATGTGAGAATGTTATGAAACAAAAATAAATTGAAGAATTGTTAAAAACCAGTAGTATGCAATTTATTAAAAAAAAAGGTATATATCATATTTGTTGAGGTAACATGAGCATTTATTTATTAGCATGATAATAAATTTGTATGTCTATGTAATCCAGTGTTTGCACTCAATTGTTTCCATTGACGTGGACGCTACTAGAGAAGTCACCCCAGTACATGTTGGGTGGTGATAAAGGTCCGGATGTTGTGTATGGCAGATAAATTAGAATCAAGCTTGTTAGTTAGCTAAATTAATATGAAATAAATGTAAAATTAAAATATTTAAAAAAGAGACAAAATGGTTGATAATCATCTTACAGTTTTTGAAATTTAAAATCTTCAATTCTATATAGACAATGCTGGTCAAGTAATTTTTAGATATTTTCTTGAAAGTATCTTCCTTAAGATTTCTTACAAGTATTGGTAATTTATTAAAAATGTTGATAGAATTGTTTTCAAAACTATGTATAGTTTTTAATGTGTATAACAATTTCTTCTCATACTGTCTTTGTTTCTTATGGATTAGTTATACATACTATTTTGAATCTAAATTTAGAAATATTTAAATATATATAATAAGCTGTGAAAAACATATAAAGAAAGTAAAGACATTATTTCGAGTTCTTTAAAGAATGGTTTACAGCTTTCCTTTTGAGGTATATTTTATATTATTCTGATTGCCATTTTTGGAATTTAAAGATTTTAAAAGCACCAGGGCTGTTACCCCAGATTATAGTGCAGTAAGATAAGTGGCTGTGGATGCATCTTAAAAACACTTTCATAGCACTGGTTTAATCTGTAAAACAAAAATCCTAACTATATTAAGGCTTAGTTAAGACATTTTTGTAGTCAAAGTACACAACAACGAATTTTAAAACGCCAGTTACATGGTTTCAGACGTCTAAATTTAAGAATTTATGTTAGGTAACTTAGTAAACGTGAGAACTAGATGTTTCCCCTTTTTTTCAAAAAATTCTAAATGTCCAATGAAAATAATACAATTCTATTCCACTTAGTTGAACTATTTCGTTAACTTAGCAAGTACAGTAATTTTATTTACATTTAAAGATCAAACATGGCCATTAGCACTCAAGTTGAACTCCAACAGTGTACATTCCACGGGAAGTTCCAAGTGCTTTCCACGTTCCTCATTGTTGGTGTAAATCATGTCAAACTCAGCTCACAAGAGGTCCTTCTGGAATAGCTTCCTGGCACAACCCTTCCTAGTATCAATTAGTGCACAGTATGTGATATTCTCAGAATAATAGCCGCAAATAGTTTGTGTAGCTTTGCACAATATACCTCAGTACAATATTAATGTTATTGTAATTGTTATCTGCTTAGTTATTTATTGATCTTGCTTACTACAAAAAACTGAAAACCGGTTTCATACATAGACGACAACTCTATACTAGATTTTTTCCTTATTATTAATCCTTATTAAGACGCCGATCGTTAGAAATTTGTGATATGAGAGGAAAAAATGATGTGATGAACGATGAAGAACGAGTGTAGTAATTGTTGCTAACAATTACGTTTCTTAGCATAAATGATTTATTAATAGCCTAATATCCAAGGCATTTCAGAAATCTACAACTTTACATAGAATACGAACCACGTGTTGGTCTGCTTTCAGCGAATGATAAGCCTGATTCTCAGTTATCCTCCCTACACAATATCCAGTCTAGAGACGGGGGTTTAGTAACAGGATAAATAATAGTGTTATCATCCGAACACTGTTATCACTGCAATGTGTTACAAAAAATATCGATAAAGAACAACGTTATTAAGTCACTTAACTGATAAATTAAGAACTAATTATAACAAATGACAATCTAAACACGATATGTAAGTTATCATCAACTGTACGGCAACAAGGTTCAAGCACAATCCTACCAATGGGACAGTGAAAAATGAAACTCTTTATATTATGAAAGCGTTTTACACATATATTCAAGTTTAAAACTTTACTAAACAGTAATATAAAAATAGTTGGTAATATTCACTGGGCTAAAGTCAGTCGTGAGTATTATTAGTAGCTTGTAATTTTAGTATTATGTAATAGTAATCGTGAGTATTGTGTAGTAGGATTTTAGTAGTTTGTAAAAAATCACGGGTTATTTTAACCTATTATCGGCCAGCAGCCATATACTAATAGAAAAGTTGCCTGAAAACAACGATAATTTCCATCTCAAACCAGAACCCTGACAACCAACCAGCACTGCATAAAATACCAATCCATATAGTATATTCTTTATGGAACTTCCATACAACCTTTCTACCAACCTTTCAACCCCAGAGAAACATAGCCACCGAATCTGCCTAAACATAAATTGTGTGTTAGAATATAATATCATTAAAACACAAACAATACTTAATAAATTGTGGTATATTCCCAACATTAAAAACACCTCATTCTGTTCCGGATTGAACAAATATTCAGCCTAATTGACTGGAATCAGATATTTTAAACTGTTCCGGAAACCAGACTTGGCCCAATTAACTGGATTCTAACGAGTCAAGGTTCAAAAACACATACAGTGGTATTCACACACCCATACACATACAGTGGTATTCACCCACCTGCCCACCCATACACATACAGTGGTATAAACACACCAAACGTCTCTAGTAGTGTTCACGTAAATGGTAACGTTGAGCAGTTGCCAGTATTAAAAGGACTAATCACAGAAGTTATCATCTGCAATCACTACAAAACTTTGTCTTTAAGTAAGTGGGTTACAGTAATAGTGTCAAATGAATTGTTGAAGGCATTATAATTACGAGAAAACGTTTACTAAATATTTATAGTGTATGCGTTTTTTTTTTTTTTTTTTTTTTACAACCTTTTCAAATCTCTTATCTTTTTCTAGCTGCAGATTTAAGAATCTCTTAGATTATCCCCTGGGATCTTTCCCGTTAATTCACTGCCACTTGATAAATATTCTATTCCTCTAAAAACTTTTTTCCAATCATTTTTACATCTACTGTGGTATTTCTATCCGCTAGGAATCCGATATTGCTGGCCTTGTCATATCGCTTTCCAAGAACTTACACATGAATAGCGCATTCGGCGGTGAGTCAATCGGTGGATTTACCACTTTGTGGTCAGCCACCTAACCTAACCTAACCGGACCTAACATAGGCTAAACGTAATTGTGATAAAAACGTAGTGGTAGTGAAGAAAAGGAAAAAGCAGTGGTATTGAATTCACGGAAAAGGTCCCTCCTCTGAAGTGCTGTAAGAGGGTTTAATTGCAAATCTAGCATATCACACCCAGAATACTTAATTTCAGCAACTCCTACTTTTTGTTGGATTTTAGTAGGTATAATGTAGTTAGTACCTAGCCCCAAACATATTTTGTCAGTTGAAGTTCTTTCGTTCCTTTTTATCACTCTTAGAACCTTTGTATTTTTGAATGTTGGTCACCTGGAAAAAAATGTCTTGACATTGATGGTCCTTAAATTCTTGAACATGTAGCGCCACTTGAATCAGGCAGCTTGTTTAGAATAAGGAACAGAAGAAACAATTTCGTTGCTGTTTGGTAACCTCAATCTATCAAACATCAAAAAACGCTGTTTGTTCTAATTGCTGTTCATGGACAAATCTGATTACGGATGTAGGACACAGGGTTGAAACGTAATCCTTATTTAAAATATTACCATTTAGACCATTCTATCTTGTGAGGTGTTCACAATGCAATGCGATAATATTACATATCCAAATTTTACATACGTAATACTAATCAAACCATCGTCAATATACTAAACTACCAGATACTCTATCTTTTGGAACTTTTATTTCTATCCCTCTTTTAATCCCTTGGTATTTAACAGTTTTAAAATAGTCAAAGATAAATAAATATACAAAGTAAGATGGGCGCACTGTCTACTAATATCGTTTGGCAAAAATATCTTCCAAATATTGTTCAATTTTATACACAAAGTGCCTTTAAATACAAAACTAGAGTTGGTAGTCTTGTTGGTAAGCTAATACTAAGTAGCTGAGAAAGAAACTACAAGTGGTACTCTCATGGTAACTTCACTTTCAGGTGATGTGCAATATTGCTCCTCCAGTGATATGCGTCAGCATAGCACTACTTGAAGAACTCAATAAGATCCTTAATATCCCTCTTCCTCAAAATCTTCCTTGTCAGAATGGTCCTCTCTATTCAATGATCTCGGGCTAAGTAAAATTGTATTAGATGTATTATTTTGGAAAATAAACAAAGTTCTGATTCTGAAAAGAAAAAAAAGTTATTCGAATAGTGTTTTTACTTAGACACAACGTTTGAGCAATCTTATAAAAATTGTTAAGATCTCATTTTTATATCATTTTCTTAATTTTTCAAGGGGAAAATGTAAGGTCATGAATTGGTCCTTTAAAATTCCAAATCAGGAACATTTTGTAAATATATCCTTAAAGGACCAGCCAAAATTGTACATAACTGATGGTTTAAAAAAATTACTTTAAAACGTTAAATAAGTGAGTTGATTTTGACATAAAAAAATTACAGTTATAATTTTCATGGAGCTTTTTACAACAACACCTCCAACAAAAAATATGTCTCAATTTATTCAATTTTATATCATTTTAATTATATTCAACTGTTAATTTATTGTTCCACGGAAATATTGGAATAAAATAAACATCAATGTAATCCTTTATCAGCTAAATAACTGAGTAATTAAGATACTAAATAGATAATGTAAGCTTTAATGATAATGATGGAATATATGCACTATTTAAATGTTCGAGTTTATACAAATTTAAACAAATTATCCATACCTCAAACACCTAAAAGTCTATTGTGAATAAAGATTATACTTAATATGAATAAAATCTTAATACCAGCTCTCTCAGCTTTCAACTCTTTACAAATTCCACTCAGCCGGAAATGAGATTTTCTTCTTTTGAATACAATTTTAATGATCAAATTACCTCATTTCATTAAATTTGTATGAAATTAACTACTTTTAGAGTGTAAATACAATATTTTAACTGCTAATACAAATGTACATGATTGATATTTAAAAAAAAACTGTTTGTGGCAATTTAAATATAAAGTGAAATTTAACTAATACAAAGTTCTTGACGTTCAAGATGATGAATTCATTAAAGAATACTGTACGTAGTAAAAATACATGGAAAGTGTTAAAGGATATATATTATTATTTTTACTCTATTATACACTTTCTGGAGGCTACTATTTCACTACTAAATGGTTTCATAATTTTTTCACTTTCGTTTCAGTTTTGTTTTAATTGGGAAGCAGTACGTAGAGGTTGGTTTATGAGATTTTAAGCGACCTTTCTGACGAGGGAGATCGTGGGTAATGGGGAGGTGCATGAAAAACATATAAAAAACGTATAATTCAAGATCATATTGAATTTTATGTTTAATAATGATTTAAAGGGTCATAGGAACCTATGAAAAATCGTAAAATCAAACCTATGAAGTTTAATTTCTTTCTCGTTCACTAAAATTATATTTAAATTAACCATACAGTTGAATTTTTATTACTTTCGACACCCTAGATACTCATTCGACTTCTAAGGTGGCAATATTGTTGTAGGTATGAATTTATTACTAATAAAAAAAATAAGTTTTTAAAATAAAAGACTTTGAACACAATATTTTCTAATATTGTACCACACCAAAGGCCTCCTCTACATGCTCTCAATCACTCTCTAGTTCAACTATTGTCCAGTGGAATATTATAATGGTCCTTTTTTTCTCCACTAAATAACAATACTTGTGTTTATATAAAAAGAACCAAAGTGTCGTATGGTAGTAAGGGACCGGATGTTTTGTATAGAGGAAAATTGAGTGCCAGTCTTGTCAGTTAGCTGAAAATCAGACCAACACTTTGTGGTTCGGATTCTACGTAAAGTTCTAGTTCCCTTATTTATTAATATTAGGCTATTAATAAATTACTCTTTCATTTCTAAGAGGTAAGGAACACTAAACCTTAGTTAAGAACTACACTCATTCATATACATTCATCATACTAATTTGCAACTCATATTCACCCATATCTCTACGATTTGTTTGTTAATGAAGAATATATATATTGTATGATTTTTTTCAGCTACCATTCAGTAATGTTTTTTTTAAGTTGTGATATATATTTGGATTAAGATCCTAAATTCATGCAATATCTATATTTATAAAAGAGGATGTTTGTATATACATATATGTTTGAAGTTTATGCGCTGCCAAACCATCCAACCGATCGCCATGAAACTTTAGGATCTTGTCCTGTATACTCCCGAGATGGTTTCTGTGAAGTTTGATGCAGATCCGTCCACAGGGTGCCACCTCACGGGCTCCTAAAGATCCCATGTTATTCAAATGGAGAATCTGAATTGTTTACAAAAAACATATGACTGTGTGGTTTAATGTAGTTTCACATGCCATAAGCAGATTGAAGTTCTCACAACAACAGTACTGTATATGTTTTGATTTATTTTAGTTCTACATTTCACCTTGAGAGTGTAGCACACAGTACTTTTACTTGATCAGGTGATCTGTATTTGGTGTTAACCTTTTTTCTTCGGTAATTAAAACATGTGGTGAAACGTGAAAATAAAAAATAAATAATTATTTGTTTTGCAGTTCACTTTTTATGACATGCCTCCTAAAAAATCTAATATTGGTAGAAGAAGCAAAATTTCTCGAATTCTTCCAGCTATTAGAGCTGCTGAAACATCTAGAGAGACAGAAGCACGCTTGGAAGCTGCCCGAATAAGGGCATCGTCTTCAAGAGCGGCTGAAACCCCTGCAGAGTGGGAAGCACGACTTGAAGACCTGCGAGAACGAGCTTCGACATCAAGAGATGCCGAAACGCCCACAGAACGGGAAGCACGACTTGAAGACCTACGAGAACGAGCTTCGACGTTAAGAGATGCCGAAACGCCCACAGAACGGGAAGCATGACTTGAAAACCTGCGAGAACGAGCTTCGACGGCAAGAGATGCCGAAACGCCCACAGAACGGGAAGCACGAGTGAGACAACGTCCGCCGGGTGCAGCTAGTATAGTATAAAATAAAAGTGATCTCCTGACACAAACCTAAATCCAATCCATCGAGCCATTTACGACCTGCCTCACTTATACTAGCCAATATCTCCGTGAAATAACACAGGGGACACTCTGTAATTATGCGATCCATTGTTTGGATAGACTCTCCACAATCACATGAATGATCTAGTGCCAATCCCCATTTATACGTCCAGTACTTACATCTACTCTCGCTAGTTCGGAACCGATTCAAAAGTGTCCATTCCCTCCAAAGGAAGGTTCATTGCACCAACAGGTATTGATGGATCATTACGTCCATCAAAACTGTTTCACGTTATAGCCCAGCTAGTATTGGGCGAAAAATTTGAACTGCTCAACTGGGAAGCAGTACGTAGAGGTGGGTTTCAAGATTTTAAGTGACCTTTCTGACGAGGGAGATCCTGGGTAATGGGGAGGTGCGGGGCGTTCAAGATCTTATTGAATTCTTTGAGTAGTACCTCCTGACGTTTTATCTCTGGAGGAGCAATATTGTACAATTACGGGAGCCAAGAAATGGAGTTGCCATGAGAGTACCACTAATAGATCTCATGGTTCTATTAAGTTGGACATCAATCACTTTTGTATGTGCGCTATTTAATCATACGGTGACACTGTAATCAACAGAGGAATATACCAGAGATAAATCAGTTGTACGCAGGACGTGTGAAGATGGCTTTTAAACGTCAGTTATCAATCTAACGTTACTCCCAGGAACTGTGGATGATCATTACTATGGAGTTTTGCACCATTTAGAAAGATGTTCAGTTTTCGATTAGCCAATCTGTTACTTAGGTGGAACCAAGCTACTTCGGTTTTTGATGGGTTAGGATTCAGCTTCCAAGTTCCAAAATATCCTTTGAGGGTTGCAAGGTCATTTGTGAGTGTTTCTCCAGTAGCTGTGAAGTCCTTATGTTGATAGCTAAAGAAATATAAACTGTATATATAAACTTTCTATACTTTGTTATTGGGATGTCAGTGTGGACGTTGAACAAAATTGGAGCAAGAACAGACCTCTGTAGCAAAAGAATAATATATAATACATGTTTATTTATGCATATTCTGTCATAATTATAAGAAACCAACCTATTACTTGATGGTAATTTTTATTAAAGCAGTTAGGTGAAGAATCCAGGCAATTAAAGACTTATAAAATATTGTTTGTAACTAAAAGTAGTAGAATTACACTTGAGAATCCTCTGAATGTTTATGCATAAAGCTTCAGAATGTTTAATTTAATTGCGATGAAATCGTCCTCTTTCTAAATGATGTTTAAGTCATCATATTCTTAATGAAGTGTGTTTCCTTTCTACTACGAAAATTCTAAAATTCTAAAATTTCATGTACAATATTTATTTTCACTATATATTATCAATCTATGTTTTTATTGTTTTCTAAATATTACGGTCTCTGTGATCGGTAGTATTATTTTTTGTAAATTTTTTTGTGGAAAAAATTACAAAACAAAAGAAAATATACTACAGAAAATGTTTTATATATACAAATAAACGTAAAAACTTCTAAATTTCTCTAAACTAACATGATTTTATTTTCCACCTTATAAATAAATGTATTCAATAGATACATATTATTCGATCACCCAGCAACCATAGCTCCAATTTATACTACATATAATTTATTTTTAGTTTTGCTTTTTAGTTAAATCTTAAAAATTCATAAATTAAAATGGGATATAAGATTAGGTTAGACATTTTAACAAATAGTCGTTTTCTTTTCTCCATGATTGTGTCCATAATTATTTTAATTTCTTAATGAGTTTTAAATATTATACAAAAATATGTTTACTATTCTCCAATTTAAAACCAGTATTTAACACAGACAAAATTATTTATTTTGACAAACTTATTTATATGTATACAATACGAATGTAATGACTCCCATTAAATTATTCAAAACAACGAGTGTTGTATACCCTCCTTTTGCATTCGTACAAAAAAATTATAAAAATTATGTAACAAAATTATTTTTGTTATATTTTTTTATTTTTATCAATTAATTATTTATTAAATTATAAATAATTATAATTTATAATTATAATTATAATTTGTTTCGATTTATTATAAATTGATTTGGACGTTAGGTAATATATTTTAATGTATGTATATATTTATTTAGCGTCAGTCTCATGTTGGTCGACTACGGAACTAGCACTTGTTACCACATTTTTCATTTTACATAAGTACTGTATATTGACAGTAACATATCTTAACAAAAATGCTATTAATTGTTACCTGCTAAATTGTAACCAATATATTTTCAAGATAAGGTGTGTTTATGGGGAAAACTTTCAAGATTAATATCTTTATCTTCAAAAGGGCGTTGGCCTTTAATTGATTAGTTAAAAAGTTTTAGGACCAACATTAATTAAAACTTGAAAGGGTACAAGTGACAAATAATTTGAATCAAATTACGATACTTTGAACTTTAAGCTTCTTAGTTCGTTAATTGGACTCATTTTTCACTTTACACTTCACAATGCGCTGGATCTTTAGGAAATAAGTTATATCCTAGCGTGTACTTCGGTAAGGAAAATATAATTATTTATTATTTATTTACTAATATTATAAATATTTAAATGATTCATTCTTTATAAATAATAATTACCTAAGATATAAAACCTAAGATGCAGTCATAATTAAGTGTTTATTGTTAGGAGATTTCTGTTTATGATTGACTAATGGTAAAGATATATATTGAAAAGTTTCATGAATACAAATTAAATTACTAGCAAACATTATGTAGTTAGATTGCTTTGGAATAAATTATGAACTTCAACATTTCGTTACTTGTGAATATACATTAACCAATGAAAGTTTGTAACTGCACACTTTACATTTCTTAACTATCATTTGTAAGTAAAACTATGTAAACAAGTATAAATGTTAAATATAATAAAGTGCTTTACCTGTATAATTATCTTAAAAATGTTTTTTTATACAAGGTAGACTCAGCATAGGTTTTTTTTAAAATGTAAAGCATAGGTCGATATGTATACCATTTTAAAATCTTAATTAGTAGAACATCATGCCGTAAATTATACATCAAAAGGTAAATCCTAAACAAAATGGTGGCGCTCGAAATGTTCAATACTGATCTTATGTGCAAGTTCAAAAATGGCTTAATTATATTGTAATCGTATCATATGAAGCTACGAAACTTCACGCATTATTATTGTACAAACGCCTACTTTGAGATTTATTCGGTGTCGTGCTATTCTTCTGTGGGAACGGTCCACGAGGGGTCAGTAGAAAATGTTTAATATAAACATAGGTTGATATGCACATAATTTTAAAGGACTTGTAAAGAAAAGACGAATGCCGTAAACCGCACTTCAAAAGCTTTATCCGTTACAAAATGTAGACGGTTCAAAGATTTTAAATTGTTTAGTAAATAAATTGTAGTAGTGGAATACTTATATGAACTTCTAAAATGTGATGAAAATAATACAACTCAGTTGAAGGTGCAAACTTTACATAAAATCTACAGAGTTGTCGATGAAATTTTAGGTTAGAATAACATGTTAACCAGAACGTTAAAACCTGTTATTCTATTTAAATATTGATCACAAAGGTATGAGTAAATAATCCTTTAGTCTCACTGTTAGCCTTTGAAATAATTGGCTTCCTATGAAAAACAAAAATCGTCCCCAATTAGCCCTTAATTGCTCTCCGATATCTGCTGTAAAGACTAGCATTTATCCTCATATTTATTTCGATTGACATTTGAAATCTTTAGATTATTTTTTACTAAGCACTGGTATTTTAAGCATTATCTAAAATTAAAAATTATGCATATCTCCTTATCTTAGTTTTCTATAAAATTGTGTTATTTACCATGGGATGCCTTTATGTTTTAAATAGATCAAAGTTATATTTCCATAGAACTTGGCCAGTTTAAACTTGCCAATAAACTATTGCATAAAAAACAATTTATATTTTATTATAATACTTTATGAGT